>JASTWP010001676.1:0-63184 GCA_030770255.1 Temnothorax ravouxi
ACTGGCCAATAATTTATTAATTTCATAACGTTTCGGCTGCAATTTCAGCACTTCTCAAGTGAATAATCACGTCATCAACCATCAATAACCGCATACAAAAAATCCATTACATTGCTGACATCGTGCCCAAACTACGTCATGCATAGGGTAAACTCCGCGGGTAAGATGGCCATAGTTTTTTTAAAATGCAAAAAACATACATTTATTTTTATTATTTTTTAACAGTGTTTGGTATATCCCTTCGCTGAAGCTTAAAGTACGTAAAACTATCGAAATTAAGAAGAAAACACTTAACATAAATTTTATATTATCAAAGTATTACAACATATGCATTGGCCATTTTATCTGACCTTTAAGGAAAAGATGGCCATAGTATTACGGGACATTTACGGTTTCATTGCAGCGAATGCATTGAATCCAAACTACTTTCATTACAAAGACTTCTGACAAGAGATAAACTTTCTGATTTGCGTACAGAAACATCAGGATGTCTAGACAAAAATGAATAAAGTCACTCATCCAGCTTTTTTGAGTTTCATTATTGAATCTGTGTTTGATTTCAAGTTGATTAGCAAAATTATAAGCCAGTGTACGAGGATCATCTCGAGCAAGCAGAAAACCATGCTTTTGCATCATTTTAATATGGTGCACCATTCTTTCTTCATTCCAAGCGAGCAGGTAGGCCATCTTACCCAAACTGTGAGGAAAAGATGACCATAGTATTTATAAATAAATAGTGAAAATAGAAACACAAATTATAGGTCAAATTACAATTTACATACCTTAATTATGTGTGTAACGTTGATTATGGCAGCTTAACTGTAATTTATTCGACGTTATAGCAGCTTTTAGCGGACACATGAAAAACTTTGCAGGCAGTCGAAAGTAAATAATATCTAATATAATATTCCAAATATTGTTATTTCGACTAGTGTACGCCACATAAACAACTGTAAATATTGATTATCTTTGAGACTGACTACAAAAATGCACTGTTTAGCCATTATTAGAGAAATTACAGCCATGGGCCATCTTTTCCGTATGGCCATCATATCCGAGTTTACCCTACGTAAAGCTAAAAGGCGAAAAAACTAACGATAGTCAATAAGATAAAATAATCGCTCAGAAGTCATAAAAATAAAAAATAAAAATTAAATAAAAATTGAAATAAATAAAAGTAAAAGGTGTACAAAAGTAAAAACAGCAACTTACATATTCTGTGCGTCAAAAAATAAAAACAGAAAAGCATGGGACGAGAAGACATCGTAAGCCATCTCTGCGAACACATCCGTACAACGTGACAGTCGAAGTCATACTAAATGACCGACACAATAAACGCACAGAATATGTAAGCCTGCTGTTTTACTTTGTACACCTTTTACTTTTATTTATTTCAATTTTTATTTTAATTTTTATTTTCATTTTATGACTTCTGAGCGATTATTTTATCTTATTGACTATCGTTAGTTTTTTTGCCTTTTAGCTTTACGTATGTATAGACGTAGTTTGGGCACGATGTCAGCAATGTAATGGATTTTTGTATGCGGTTATTGATGGTTGATGACGTGATTATTCACTTGAGAAGGGCTGAAATTGCAGCCGAAACGTTGTGAAATTAATAAATTATTGGCCAGTTGGGTCGAACGAAAACGACTTCTGTTTTGAATTATTTTTTGGCTCGCGATCTTATATCGCGATCCATGATTATAAATATTGAAGAACAGTTATGTGGATTGAATTAATGTAATTGTACGACATTATACGCAACGTCAGTTTGGTCAAATAATACCGCTTATAAATTTTATAATGTTCTTTGAAAGAGTATAAATTCTCTTTTCCAGTACATAATAAAGACTTTTTCTAAAATTTGTGATGAATACATTTTAAGATAATTATCAAGAAAATATTATTTCTTAAAGAACCCTGTTACTTACCAAAAGAAAAAGAAAGTAATTCCAGAATTACAATGGTGTACATAATAGAAATTCAAGTATTAAAATTGCGTACATAAGTAAAATTCAGGAATTACAATTATGTACATAATTTTAATTCCCGAAAATTTTTATGTCATAACGTAAAATAAATTCAGAATTAATATTTTGTCTAGCCAATTGCAGGCCAATGTAGGAGCGGTAGTGGAACAACTTGACACAATAATGTCGCTAAAGGATCAATTTGAAGCAGACGTCAAGAGCTATGGTAGCGATCCTACGGAGAAATTGGAAACTGCTATCAGGCAGTCCATGTCCGAGGCTAATAAATTATTCGATGATGTATTAGCGAGGAGGGACAGAGCCGATGCCACCCGTAACGCGTTGGCTGTTATGCAACGTTACAAATTTCTCTTTTGTATGCCAATAAACATCGAGAGGAACATCAAGCGTGGCAACTATGATCTCGTAATTAACGATTATGCCAGAGTTAAGAATCTGTTTAAAAATACAGAGGTAGATGTCTTTAAAAGGGTATTGGAGGAAATCGATAATAGAATTAGTAATTTTAAAGTGTTGTTGCGGAATAAGTTACAAGAGATGCCGTTCGGTTTAGAGGAGCGCAAGAAGATTATTAGAAATCTCGTCAACCTCGACGCCGAAGGTGATCCGGCGTGGGACGCGATAGGTGGGTGTGTGTGTTTATATCTAAAACGAGAATGTAAAGCTTCATTTGTTGTTGCTGTCATGTTCAATATGGATATCGTTCGAGGAAGTCACTTTTTATCTTTACCGTGATATCACGTGTAATATTTATTATCTGCATTATGCATCGAAAGAAGATAATCATCTCAAATCATATTCCAGTTTCACACGCAAATTATTTAGAGAAAAGCGTTGCCAATGCCGTATACGAGCATTTGGACGGATGGACGAGAATAAATTCTGAAGACGCGACTAAGGTGTCCAAGGTCCACGCACCGTTAACTATCAAGCATTTACGCTCGCAGCAGAAGAATAACGGGGATGACTCACCGCCACAAATCTCATGCGTCGAAGCAATTTGCGATATCGTGGTCGAACAGTTGCCAGACCTGTGGAGATTGGGACAAAGTTACTTCACAGGGCAGCTACATGTAGCGGTAGACGTGGAAAAACAAAGTCATTTCAAAGTGTGTATTCTACATGTCTTAAACTAATCTTTTTACCGTAATATAAAAGAAAAGAACGCGATAATGGCGCGCATTAATATTACTTGTAAATATCGCTTTATCTTTGTAAGCTGTATCATCATACATACATATATGTGTATTATTGTCCACACGATAGAATTTAGTTTATCGAATATGCAACACGCCATGGGAGCCATGAAGAGTACGTGCAGTCACAATGTAGAGGCACGGTGGCTTTTACATATTTTACGTTGCGTCAGACAAATGTACGCATCTTTGATACACCTGGATTTGCCCAGTGAAGCTCTCGACATATTCGGATCGTTTATATTGGATTTAAGGTATACTCGAACTGCACAATTGGCCATTCAATTTTAAATCCTTCATTATTTATATATCTATGCCTACATCCATATAAGTATATCAATTTAACTTTTCGCGTAACATAGGATGCAGTGTTTGATTGCTCTCTTCAAACAAGGGACGGACAATATAGCAGCTCTGAGTCAAAGGGAAACATGGCAGATAGAATACTTGAATGAGGATGGTGGTGTTACGAGACTGGTATGTATCAAAAATTGGAAATTTGACTGAATTTGCTGCTTTTACATTACACGGATATTACATCTTAATTGTGCGTGTTGTCATTTCATGCCGACAGCCATATCTGTTTGAGGAAATAGTTTTGACGATATCGAAACATGCGCGAGAAACGGTAGTTGCTTGCGGTCCAAGAGAAGGTCTGCTCTTCAGTAATCCGGCCCATCAGACTCTCTATCACAATACTATCAAGACATTATTCGTATCGTTCGCGCGGTGCCTACAACAATTGGCGTTTAGTGGCTGCGAGGAAGCTATGGATAACGACGAAACGTCGGTTTCGCAATTGATCGGCTCGCCTTCCGGCTACAAAAACAAAGTCAATAAGCATCAAGGACCAGTAAGCAATAAATTCACGTCATACGACGCTTACAGCGTATACACAGTAATAGTCCGTAACAGTCCTTTTGCTTTCACACACTATGAAATGTATATAAATTTCTTATCAGACGTGGGAGCAGTGTCTCTTAATCTCGTTAAGCAATATACGATACACGCTAAATATCGTTTTACCAAGAATCGGCGATGCCCTGAAAGCGCAAGGCTACCCGGAATTATCTACCGCGGTCGGATGGAACTCCGATTGGACACAATTGGAGACGCTGGATAGCGCCGTTCTGGAAGCGTATCTAGAACGCCGTTGCGACCCACTCGTCGGTACGATAGAGCCTAGCATGTATTTAGGCGGTTTGGAATGGGACTTTGATACAGAACCGACCCATCTGAAGCCGTATGCTCAAGAAATATTGGCTAATCTAATTGCGGTACACGCGGAGGTAATAGATGATTGTGACGTGGCAGCAAATTCTCTCGAGACGAGATGTTGTTTGTTATATCGCGTTGCTATGCTGATATATCTATTCGCAGGTACGCCGAGTCGCCCCAGCTCTGTTACAACGGATTCTGTCCCACATAATAGAGACCATAGCGGAGGAACTCGCGCGACTCATGTCATGTGTTACGCAATTTCGTCCGGCTGGAATAATTCAAGCTCGAACGGATATAATACTCTTGAGAAACGCCCTGCAGGCCTACAGCACAAGCAGAGCGAGGTAATGATTGGGTATCGAAAAAATTGTGTGTTGAACCTGTTTTAAGAAATTCAAGTCAATCTTTCTCTCTTTTCTCTCTCTCTCTCTCTCTCTTGTAAGCAGAAGCTTTTTCGAGGAAGCTCTGGACGCGATACCTCAACCCGCGAACAAGGAAGATCGCATGAGAATAGACGCTCTTTTGTTAAAAGTCACGACGTGTATGCGACTGCAGCTGTCCTGTCTTGTCAGCGAGGTAACGGAAAATGTTCGTTATTTAACGGCAGACCCCGAACGCGTTACCACTGTATGATTCATAATGACCAAAGTAGTACGTAATAACTACGGGGACGTTGTAATTGTTAAATTATTTAAAATCCCATTATCGTATTTACGTATGCACATTGAATGCGGTACATTGTACAATGGGCATGGAATGTCGAATTCGCGACAAGCTCGCGATTGATTTCCGTTTGATTGCCATTGTAAAATAGGCTTTCACTCGCTATGTAACCTATTTTATTATATTTTCTGTTTCTTATATCTTTATAAAAGTTGAATATATTTCAAAGAATATTTGCCACGCGTCAAGTGATATCCACATAAACTTTTTTTCTAAGGTATATTCGTAATAGTTATTACAAGATAATAACGATGGAAATCTGTTTCCACCATTTATCTCGTACATCGAGTTGAGTAATCAGGCTTTTTCAATCAGTTGTAATGTGCCAATGTCTCCAGCTAATAATACAGTGTCACCTGAAACGGAAAAGATAAAAGAACGCTATGTTGTAAAATCAAAAGGAAGATGAGCATTAATAAAAAAGAAAATCTCAAGTGGCGTAGATTTTGTTTTATACAGAATGCAATATGAGAAACTTTACCCATTTGAAAAACTTGAGTAGCGTTTTTAGCACCAACGATGCAAGGAAGACCATATTCTCTTGCTACAACGGCGCCATGACTTATAAGACCACCCAACTCCGTTACAATTCCAGCCAATAATGGAAAATATGGACTCCAACCAATATCGGTACAGCGTGTAATCAAAATATCTCCGTGCTGTATATTTTTCGCTTCGGACAAGTCGATTATCACGCACGCTCTACCTAGCACAGAACCGCCGCAAACTGAGGTACCTTCAATCTTTGTACATCCTTCATAGGGCGAGACATCGAAAGTCCTCTGTGATAAAAAGTACGTGATATAATCTTAGAGATACGATAAAAATATGTTGAAAGTAATGGAATTTTTCTGGATAGTACGATAAAGAAGTGACATTGGCTCTGCTCGGCTCAGCTCGGCTCTCTACATTTATAACAAACCTGTATTGGCACGGGCATGCCAGTGTTGAATTCCGGATATTCAAGTTTTGCTACTTGCTGATAAATCTTTCTTCTACGTAGTGCTCTGAAAGATTTCAGAGATATATATATATTATATATATATAGCAAATGTTACGATACAATGAATAATAATATGATAATAATAAAAGAAAACATCAGTGTGTAAATTCAGACTTACTTTCTTACGAGTAATGAATTATGATTGTTCAAGAGTTGCCCGATCTCTTGATGCGTCAGGAAAAATATGAGATGTTCATCAGGTATATAATTTTCCGCAACCATCAAAGCACCCAAGTCGTCTGTAGGCTAGTCGCAATGTATGCACAGCAGATACAATTACGTTTTTTGTAATTTCTCTCTTCGTAACAGCTGTTCGACAAAAGGGTACTATTTGCCGCAGGAGCAGCTTGACAAACGGTGGCACGGGCGTCTTTAAAGATGCTACGGTTTCCTGTACGCTAAGCGTTTTACTCACGTAATTTTCTTCGATGGATGTTGCTAGCACCTGCAAAATATAATAGGGTACATACATGTACGTTGTTACCGTTCCATTTAAATGATCTTTAATTCTCTTTGTAAATAGAACATTCAAATTACCATACCTGAATCGTATTGATGATACTATCAGGTTTAAGTACCCAAGGTTCCGCGAATAAATCTAATTCGTGAACGCATCTGTGACCATGCGTGTTGAAAAAAGCTTCTAGCTTTTCCATAGCCGGAGGGCAATTTAATTTCAACCAGTCCATAACGTTCGCGGTCTCAATTTTGCTAAACTCATTCGCTTTGCCGCTCTTTCTGATGCATGCCGCTATTTTTGCCGAGAGCTATTGGCACTTCGGTACTGATAACATTGTTACACGAACTCAGTAGAATGGCAATGTCCGCAAGATGATCGGACGTAAAGTCATTGTTTCCCTTTGTTAAAAACGACATCGCTATCATTTGGAAAGATACGCTCACTAGGGACGCCATGTTGTGACCTTTTCCTAACTGAAATCCATAATGAAATACATAATTTAATGTCGTTAGGCAATTAGGCATAATTAATAGAGCATAATTCCTTAAGTTAGGCATTTCAAGTTGAATTTAAGTAAAGATATATATTCACTTGGGCCCGATAACTTACTAGGAAGATTTCTCCGTATTTCTTATTTAAGGTACTGTACAAATTGTGAGGGGTATCAAATTCATTAGCATCCAGAGCATAATTGTTAAATATATCGATCGTTCTTTGCACCGTCGCTTCATTCGCCCACGCTGATTTCAACATTTCGTATAGCTTATATATTGACTGCCATTTGCTCACGATACCGTATTTCTCTATCGCTGCCTCGTGCATTTCGGGCGACGTTATTACACGTCCGCACACAGCTAAGTCTATCATTTTATTCATCATCGTTATCTCCTTACTAACCTCTTGCAGAATCGACTGAAAGAAAGAATAGAAAGAGAGAGATTAATTTAGACTCATCCACTCATCCGCTGTTAGAGAGATTACGTAAACGACAGATGCAGAGAAATCCAAGTAACAAATTACTTACATCTGAGTAATTTATCGCGCACCTCATACCGACTATATGAAGATAAATACTATCAAACTTGTTGAATTTTTGCGCAAAGCGATAGATTCAAAACTTTTATAACCGTAGAGATCGACAGAGGAGTAATGGGATATGGAAAACACTTCCCCGACATTGGCAAAAGACATAACATCGACGTCGCAAGGTACTCCCGAGTCTAACTCGTGTATTATCTCGAAATCTGTCCATGCGTTAATCGTTGTGATAGGCCGTGCTTGCAATAGATAGATTCGCTCGCCGATAACCGCCCATTCCACATCTCGAGCAGACCCAAAAAGCGATTCCAAGCGCAATCCTATTTTAGCTAATCGCAGAGCGGTTGTATCAGATATCGAGATCTTCTTACTCTCCTGTTCACTTAGATCGCTCACAGTTACGCCATCGTCACCAAGCAAGATCTTCTGCCCTTTATTTCCCAGCTCCAATGCAGCTACAGTTAGATTGTTGTCCCACTTTCTACGAATCGTCAAAGTATCAGGCTCGACTTTCCCTGATACTACCGTCTGTAAAAATAAATGCTACATTAGGACGATGTATGTTATTTATATACTAGTGAGAAGTACTTAATATTTATACTTTTATATTTGTGCGTGAGCGTGTGCGCGCGTGCGTATATAAAACAAATTTTATATATATATATATCTCAGGAATGTGTTGCAACTATTACCAAATTACGAAATATCAATTTGAAATTAAAATTAAAAATGCGCGTCGAATAGTTTTGTAAACCGCTATTATATCGTACGAAATGGCATTTCTAATATCAATTGATCATGACCTCTCCCAGCCGTAATTGGCTGTAATAATAACGCTGGACGGATCCCCGGTTGTAGGATGTCTGGTAAACATGACGCCAGCCGCTTCCGCGTTGACCATTCTCTGAACGCAAACACCCATTGATGCTTTTATAGGTAGTTCCGTTCTGCCGTCTGCAATCGATTCAAAGAAACATAGAAACATACGAATTCGAGGTAACATTGTAGAAGAGTAAATTACCTGTATTCGACGCTTTGATATGAGAATAAGCTTGCCCAGCATTTAGCAACGCATCTGATAACGTCCATTCGCATCCTTCACACCTAAATACGTCGAGTTTTGACCAGCAGCTGAAGTTTCCTCGCTGTCTTCTCCAACCGCGCTGGATCTTACGGCGTAACGCTGGACATGTTGCGTTTCTTTCACTTGCAGACGACTCTAATTCCTCCAAACTTTGTAATATCGCTTTTGCAATTTCCTCTTCGACAGGAGTGCTCTGTATAATAGACACCGCCCTGACGAAAGTAAAGCTATTAACGAAAATATGCATTTTTAGAGAAAATAAAATATAATTTCTATAAAGCAGATTCTGTGTAAGGCCGCTCTACATGATTTTATCGTACCAAGTTTTATTATTTTTAATTTTTAATATATATTCAAAAAGATTACAAACACAAATCTATTATTTTTGTTACTATTAAAGATGATTAGAAATTATCTTTAGAAAACGAATTATTTTACTAAATTATTACTAAACTACAATCAAAATAATTGATTATTATTAAAAATAAAATAAAATTAATGTTTATTATTAATCAAACATGTAGAATAACTTTTAAGAGAACAATTATGCTTATAAAAAGTTAAGTAATCCGATTAAATTAATTTTTAGGTATTCTGCTTGATTAATCAGCGCGTTTAAAATAAATGCACTATGTATCACAGAGGTAGAGGTTTAATATTCAAATATTAATATTTTAAATAAAATCATAAAATGACCCTCGAGAATTAAGAATAAGAGAGAAAAAAGGCTATTAGGGTCGGACGCGGTTCTTCGTGCGTGGAATCAGTTTATTCGTCTTCTTGAGTATATACATACATTGTACATTGAACGTTCCACGCACGAAAAACCGCGTCCGACCCTAATAGCCTTTTTTCTCTCTTATTATTAATATTTTAGCAAATAATATTCCAAACAAGTTTGAAAAAGCATATATATTTGTCAATCAAATAGAAAATATAAAATTACCATATATTAAAAGAGAAACAATAATTGAATCATCGCCTCCAAAAAATTAAGATTTTATCGGAAAAAAACAAAAGTACAAGGAAAGTCGCATTGGGTCGAAGGGACGAATCCCATTTCCGTTTGTGGATATTCGAGATGAAGTGGCCGTCTTCCTCCTAGCTGGAAGACGAAGACGGACCGTAATCCTGGGGAATACGTGAGGCGGAAGTCTGATTTCTTAAATAGAACTCCAGGACTCGCGGGGCCCCGGATGAAAAATTCGCCAAGATCTTCTTAGGGTAGCTACCCTGTAAACAGCGATAGACTGCATGAGATGGACGAGATATAGACTCACAGAGCGACCTGAAAAATCGTTAATTCCCTACTGGGTGTTTCCAAAACCAACTGGACGCCCTGCGAAAAATATATCTCCTTGATAAATGTCCATATAAAGAAATTACAAATTAGAAACAGCCACATTTTTTTATACGTGGATGTTATAAATTAATTTTTTTCTATGATTCCTGGAAACATTTAAGATTTAATTTAAATTTTCTATTATAAATTTTTTTACATAAGTCTATTGTAACTTAATTGAAAACTATTTTTTAATATTTTAAAATGTTAAAATTATTAAAAAAATAATATTAAAAATAATATTAAAAAAAGAAAGCAATAAAATTTTCAAGGGGAGGTTTCGAGAATTAAGCTGCAAACGGTCAGAAGATACTGTCGGACCACTTTTATCCCCGCTCCCTCCAACTCTCATTCTCCCTCTTTCCTAAAATCAATAGATACGTCGCCGCCCGTCACACTATGTATTGTGCAACGTAATTGTTGAACGATTAAACAATATATATTATAAACCGCGTTGACATGCAATTATTAATGCAAGCGATCGCATATCATCAACGTAATCGCCAATAAATTATAACGTCGCAGGTCTAAATTTTTATTCTCGCTAACGTTAAATAATACGATCAAAAACTTTGCTATAATCGTTTTCATAAAGAAATGTTTATAAAAATGCGATTATATATATAAGATCTACAAACCACTAATTTCTTTGTATAAAAATAATTTACTTATTAGCAATGATTATATAGACTCGATATAACCATATTTGAGTCTATCTTACCGATATTCTCACAGAAATGTAATCCCTTTACCACACAGCTGCAGTCACGACGATGTCGTTACAATTATCTATCCAATTATTTTCTTTCCACTCAAACAACGTTTGCTCGCCGCGTGCCGACGGCTCGCTATCCATAAAGCCGCACAATTCGTTCAGTGAACTGGGGGGCGATGTGCCTTTGTCTCTTTCACGAATTAATTTCAAGGGCGAGGACCTTTTATAACAGACGAGCCTTACCTCCTCGAACTCAATTTATGCTTAAACAAGAAGCAACTTCGCATAACTTAGCGTTGCGTGAAACACGACGTCAAAGGGAGGAAGCTGCTCTTTCGGAAGGTCCTGCGGACTTATTGAGCTTTAAAGACGTGTACGAGTAGAAGGAAAAAGGGTCGACAAGAAAAAAGGGAATTCCCGCGAAGACTCGTCAGTTTCGCCGAGATATACGCCGCTCTTTTGTTTCAAAACAAACAAATAAAAAAATATAGGAAATAATTTGTTGATTATTACCAACAAATGTTGATAGTAGAGTAATAAAATTAACCTAATCAATGCTCTTTATCTTCTTACCACGCATATCTCCATTTAGAACGAATTTTAAAGAGCTAAAAGATTAATTAAAAAATCAACTTTTTCTCTTTTTTATTGCGATGTATTATACACGTCACATCTTTAAAATAAACTTTAGTGTTATTTATTGCTTTATACGCAAGCTTTTTATACTGTTTAAATATATTTTTGCAAAGTGGCAGAATTATACTAAATCAATTATTGGTCAATAACACACTACATATATAATAATGCAAAACGCTTCAATTCATTAAAAATAGAATTTTTATCCGAATTGTGTGATGGAATAGCACAAATAATACTTTTCTCATTGAGAAACTAATGTAAACTAGTCAACATATAGTTTTTCTTACACATCTTCATGGAATAACTTGCATTTAGATCAATATATTTAGTTGATAATGAAGGAATCGTCGAAAGCAGTGAGCTTTTATCGGAAAGAAAACATTCTACATTATTGAATTTCGGGAAGAAAATACCATAGTTTTATCTTACTTTAATAAAATTACTAAATTTTACCCATTTAGAATATATATCATTAAAACAAGTATATGAACTCAAAATATTGTTAAAATGTACGCCTACATATCGTAAATTTTCAAGTAAATTTGATAAACCTAAAGATAATAATAATCTAAAAACGTTTATATAGTCAATCGATGTGATTAATTTAATACCCTCTCAACAAATCATATATATTACTTTCTCTTTTTAATTGATATAAGATGAATCACTTACAATTAGTGGAAACTGCTACTTGCATCATTAGATAACAAACTTATGAGGTTGGCGCAATATAAGACAAGTTTATAATATTAAGTGTTACGTCAAACCCTAGGGAAGGGCTATCTAGAGGAGGGGAGATAGGAAGACTAGATCTTATCATATCTCGGGTACACGCTGGAAAAGGCGCATGTCTCGAGACGAATGCACGTTTCGGAAAATTCCAGTCGCGAGTCAACGTCCAGAAGGGACGCTATTTCGCCTACTGTGAGTTTCGTCCACTCGTGGTCCTATTTTTGGTCAAGGAAACTAATCCCTATTACCAGGGATCGGACCGTGTGCGATTTCAGAGAGAGCGCAAGGGAGCTGAAGGTAAGGTCTTAAGAGATATCGTGTGTGAGGATGATCGTCTGTCGGCGGAGCCGGCACGGCGAGATCGCCTGCAATTTGAGTGTTGAGACGGTTATGAGTACGTGCAATTGTCGTTTGATTAAGTATATTGCGCGTATGTCTGTGTTATATTTGCGTTTGTGGGAAATTGCGGGACGTTCGATTAAGTATATTGCGTGTATGTCTGCGTCATATTTGCGTTTTTGGGAAATTGCGGGATCATTGTTCGCGCGGAGAGTGGAACGCCGCGCTTGTATTCTTTTTTCAAATACATATTCCTATTATTTTTTATTTTGTGTGTGATTGATTGTGCTACGCCACCTCTCCAAATATCCCGAAAGAAAGGACTACATCCTGAGGTATCTCGTTTGCGTTAAGGTATCGTACGGTGGTGCGATTATTCGCGCTTGGCGCCCATATTATCAAATTCAGAAAATACGACTATCGGGACGGTTCGGTTACCTTGCAATTAACGTTCTCTTCGGGCATCCGCCCGAGTTACCATAGAAATCTCTCTTCGGGTGTTCGCCCGAGTTACCTTTAAGATAATGTTTAAATTTGCGGTTGCGCTCCTCCGGATGGCGAGACCGTAGAAAATCGCGTCGCAATGTATAGAATTTTACATTATAAATATATGCAAAACCTTATCTTGTAGATATTTTCTCTTAATTTGAAATATTAGATGATTGCATATAAGTTCGTGCCCGATTTTCATAGTTGACATTAAAGGCCGTCACACACAAAATGCATAACGTCGCATAAGCATAGCATAAGACCGCTGGACCAATGAGCATCTTACGTAAATTAATATGGCGACATTATGTTGGATGCTCATTGGTCCAGCGGTCTTGTGCTATGCTTATGCTACGCTATGCATTTTGTGTATTATAGCCTTAAGTTATTGCGTGGCTAAGTTCAGATAATGGTTTCGTTTGGTAACTGTTACCTGCACTGAATAGGTGACAGTGTCTTGTTTTATTTTAGCGTCAGGCATTGTTCAGATGAATCCATTTGTGCATAAGAAAAATTATTAAATATGGAGAATGAAAAGGTGCATTTGCGGCATGTAATGCTATACGAATTTCGAAAAGGCGTGAGTGTTGGGACTGCACAAAAAAACATTCAGAGCGTTTATTTGGACCGTGCTCCTGCTCTCTGGACAGTCAAAAAGTGAGTTTCGAAATGGTGATTTTGAAATCTGCCAAACCACTTTTTGTTCAACCTAATCAACTGCTGATAAACAGTTTACGAGTTATTACTAATTTAAAATCGTGACAACGCGCACGGCTGACACGAGTTCTCGCGTAACTGCATATGCGTCACTGAGACCCCGATAAATGCGCTTATAATACGCACATCGTGCGTGTATTGCATCAACTGTTAATGATTTTATTATGTTTTCTCAAAAAATATAATAATATAGATAACGTCCAATGCTTATAGTTATAACAAATTACAAGAAAATATAAACTAAAAATGAAAGTAACTTGAACTAATAAGAAAAGAAATTGTTTCAACAACCCGAAAAATTATTTCTTGAAGAAACACAAATTTTTTATATCACAATTTTTGTGTTGTTACAGGGCCAATAAAATGATTTGTTATTCTAACAAAATGATTTAGTTAGCCGCCACAAAGCACTGCTACGGAATGACCGACGCTCACGCTCTAGCGTTACTGGGGAGTGGGGTGAAGCTGCTTTGTTACGCATGACAAGTATTGACCCCAAAAGTCTAAAATAATTTTTAAAATGTCTTCTACAATTAGCAAATTATTTTTTTCTCATCTGTACAATTAATTCATGTTTGTTAAAAAAATATGTTAAATATGTTAAAATTTGTCAGATCAACAATAGTGCTGTGTTAAACCAATTAATAAACTTCAGCAAAATAATTCAGTACAATGAACAATTACGTTTTGTTCATTTATTTAAAAATGTACTTTATTTTTATATACTATTTTGTCAATAAAACAAAATAAACCAAATAATTTGTCAACAATATTGTTTTGTCGATATTGCAAACCAATTTTTTGAGGTGAAAAGCAATAAAATGCGATGTTTTTTTTCGCGATACAAATATTCACTCTTATTATAAGGAATTAACGGTACCGTCTCTATTCATGCTGTATTACAAGTGGAAGTTACATAAGTCATAAAAACAAGTGGAAGTTATATAAGTCATAAAAAACGATGATCTTGATCACGTCGAGTATAAACGACTCACGTACTCGTCTAAACAAGTGCACATGCTTATCAATTTTTTTCATTTCTTTTTAGCATCATTAATCATTCGATATGTGCATCGGATGATAATACATCGTAAATAAGTCTTATTGTACACTTTAATCATCTTTAAAAACGTTGAAAAGTTTGAAAGTTAAAAATGCGATAATATTTTTACAAATACAACTATATCCGTAAAATTATGTATTTCGCACAAGATCTTCACGGTTCTCTCTTCTCCAAGCCAATCCAGAATCCGCCAACAGGTTGCAGTGTAAACTCTTTTTTAGTATATACAACTGGTTCGACGGTTTTTTCTACTGTCTTGAAGGTAAACTTTTGCAAAAGATGAGCTATCAGAATCTTAGTCTCCATAAGAGCAAATCGATTGCCGATACACTTTCTAGGCCCGTGACCGAATGGCAGATAAGTGTATGGTACAATGTTGTCCTTGTTCTCCTCGCTGAATCTTTCGGGATCGAACTTATCCGGGTTTGGAAAATATGCTGGATCGCGATGTAAAGCATAAACGGGAAACATCAATACGTTGTCAGGTTTGACGATCACATTTTTGCAGCCTGGTTGCGACGGAGGTAGTTCGTATTCCTTAGTGCAAAGTCTATCGATGAAGATCACCGGTGGATACTTTCTGAGAGTCTCGGAAATCACCATGTCCATGTAAGGCATCTTCGATAACGACTCGTAAGAAATCTCACCGTTTCCTTCGGCAAGATGCTGCTGTATCTCCTCGCGCAGGCGATCCTGAATATCTTGATTAACCGCCAGTTCGTGAGCAGCAAAGCACATTAGAGTCGAGGAGGTATCAAAACCAGCGAAGAAAAAGATAAAAGCTTGCGAAACGATATCATCCAATGTCATTTTGGACGCACTGGCACTGTCCTTGTTCCGAGCCTGCATTAGCAAATGAATCATATCCGGTCTGACGATATCTTGTGTTTCGCGCGCGTTAATAGTTTCCCCTACGATCTTTCTGAAAAACTTGGACGTAGCCGCCGGGAAAAAAGTTAGACCTATTAATTTAGCGAGCCATGGACACGCACGTAAAAATATGATCTTAATAGTTACTAGTAGCCCGGAAGAAAATTTGGTAGCCTCGATTCCTCTTATATAGAATTCATTGTCTCGATCTTTCATAGAATTCACACTTATGCCAAAGGCTGCCGTAGCAATTACGTCATTGGTGTATCTTCTAAAAACCGCCTTCGTTTCGATCGTGTGACAGAGCTCCGGATGGTTGACCAAATAATTGACGAAGTCGTGAGAACATTTCGATATCAAATCAAACATGAACTTCATTTTGCTGGCGGTGAAAGAGGGGCTCAGCGTATTCCTCATTTCTTTCCAACGATTTCCGCGTAAGGAGAAGATGTTCTTGCCAAACAGCGGTTCCACATTTTCGTCAACGAAGGTACGATGATCCGGGAAATGTTCAAAATCTTTCACCATGATGTCTTTAATCAGCTCGGGGTCGCGCAAAATTATGGCAGGCGTAAAAAAATCCACCCCTCCAAAATATTTAGCGTTTGGGAAGTAACGGTATACATATTCGCAATAGTCGGCGAATGTGATGTAGCCCAAAAACACTTTCCAAACTGTTATAAAAGATGATAGCGAATTTGGCAGGTAAGGTACGCTCTTATTCTTCCAGTAAAAATACGCGTGATGCAGCACAGAGACAATTTTCAGAACGCCAATGACGATCAGAGTAATCAGTAATAGCACAAAGGTCGAAGCCATTGTGATGCGATGAGATAACGGACTAACGAGATACTTCGTCGGACGTGGCGTATATAGAACGTTGTAAGTGCGTACGTAATAGCGTTTCTGAGTAATACGTGAAAAAACCGAGATAGAAGGTGGGGAGAAACGCTTCTCGGACTCGGACCATATTGAGATTTGCGATAATACATGACGTATCACTTGTCAGTAATTACACAAAATAAGCTGTGCGCAAAAATGTTACGCAAAATGTTACGCAAACAAGCGCAAAGCTCGTAGCATACTTATTGCCATAAAAGTTGCCACAATCTGTTGGCAACCGTTTTGGTGGCAATAAAAGTCGGCAATCCAATAGGCAAAATCGGAAGCAGCTTTCCTCAATATTGAAGGCAACTTAGCAGAGCAGTTTTAAGCAAATTGACAGCAACCTGCGGGCAACTTACTATCTGGGGACACAGAGGCCGGTATTCGTAGTCGGTTCTATAACCGACAAAATTACCATTTTCTATGTTATCGACCTATATCTGTCCTTGTATTAAACATCAGGGATAGCACCTAACCTTGCACGCATACATACGCACGACACTGGTCTAAGTAATATCTTTTTTTTAGGCTTTAAATCTTACTTCTAATTGCATGATATTATTCCTGACAGTTTTTTGTCTACATCACTATTTTCTATAGAAAAACTGCAGAATTTTTGTATAAAGCAAATATTGTCGTCAGGTAAAGACAATATTTATAAAAATAAAGTTTTTTTAGTTTATCAGAAAAAGTCATGTACAGCCCTCTACATTTTTGTGCGTACTTTAATCGTGTAAAAGGATTTTCCATTCTGTTCAGCCAATTCAAAAATATTGCTTAGACCGATTGTGTCAGTGTCGCTGTCGTCACTCCAGGTTCCCCTTAAATACGATCTTAAGATGTTATGAACCAATCACAGAGCTATATTAGCATGCATCTTAAGACATTATACTTAAGACGGTCTTGAAATAAGAACCGACTATGAATACCAGCCAGATACAGCATGTGTTTTCATGCAGAGCACAGCGTCGTGCTAGCACGCTTGGCTATCGGGGTAAAAATAAATTGATCGACGATTGATAGCATGAGAACTAATACACCAACCTTCGATAAAATCACACTCTGTAAGTATATAGACATGGCAAATGTGACAGAAAAAACAATTTTTTTTTTATATAAAAATAAACTGAAGTCATGTATAAAACGTATATAATTAATTAAGGAATAAGCAGACAGTGCTAGCACGATGCTATCACGATAAGTATTGTTTGTTATATCTTATGCATGATGCAGAAAATTTTGACCTGCAAAATGCTAGCATGCTGCCTGCATTGCCCGTTAAGTAGCCGTTAAGTGCCGACACTGTGCTCGTCAGGTGCGGCAGTATCTGGACATCGCATAACAGCATGTCATTGCACGCGTACGTGCATTATATGCGGCCATCGTGCCAATATTTATGGGTTATAATATCTGATGGGTTGTAAAATTTGCTGGGAGTGAAAATAATATCAATAGTTGATAATAAGTTATCAACTGCAAATCAAACAAAAATTGGCGACATAAATAATAGTTTATCTATATATATATTGTATGACAAATGAATTGAAAGAAGTTAAAAACAATTATCACAATATAATTAATTTATTATACAACTTTATTACAATTGTTTTAGGCATGACGCTAACAATCTCTTTGAAAAAGGAGTCTCTGATCCTAATTCAGAAGAGTAAAGCTCAAATTAATCTGTAGCACCACAATAATAACAACAACAACAACAACAACAACCAAATTTGTTATATACTTTAAACACTTTAAAGATTTCTACAATTATATGACAAATTGTTTTAAAAGTATAAATAATTAATTTGATTTAACTTTCCAAAAGCAAGTCACATGACAAATTTTGCCAAAACATCAAGCTTGTAATCAAGATATTTTAGCTTCCTCAATTATAAATATCTAAATAATGAAATAATCTGATAAAATATAAAATTAATTTTAAATTCATGTTAATATCGAAAACCTTAGTTGCTTGACATAATTCAAATATCAAAACAATATTTTTCACATTGCATTGTGATAAATATCGTTTATATTGTTAAACCTGTAGGTCTACGATTTTTATTACAAGTTGGAGAAAAACTATTTATTATATATGACCCAGACCATTTTAGACGTTTTTTAGCCATCTTTTTTTTCGTAAGACGTCTAAAAAATGTCTTTTAGACGTCTTATGTCCCGCTTTTGGACGTGTGTGCTGTCCGAGAGTACAGAAATGAATATATATTTGTAATTAATTCCAGTAATAATAAAAATGACATCCATTATTGTAAATACTTAAGCATATTTCCTTTTCAAAATATATTAAAAATAGTAATAAAATTAATATCTGTTACAATAAATTACATATACACGCGCAAGCGCGCACGCACACATCAGAATGAAATATTACCAATTTTAAATATTACTATATTATATATCCTCGATCGATAATTGGGAAATCAGATACACATTGAAAATAAATTCCTTCAAGATAATGAAATAACCAATATTATTCCGTAATAATTAAGTAAATTCTTTGTGGAAACTATGTTGAGATACAGAACATTTGCCTCGAATTTTATTTCAGACTAAAGAAAGATCAGCCATCTTAGAGACTTATTAAAGTCAGCAAAATTTCTGCTTTTTTGCTATTAAAGATATTTGCGCGCATTTATTTGCAGCCTTCTAAACGCCTCCGGGAAAATTAGTACCCGAAAATTACGGCCAGTCCTGACTCTCATAGAAAATGCTGTTTTCCCTTCCTCGTTTTCCACCTACGCCACTTCCACTCACTTTCCCGTATATGCGCGCCCGCGGCGCACACAGACATACCATACATACAAATGCAAACATATAGACCATGCATACATTATCCACCACTTCAGAAGCCTCACCCCTGGCAGGTTATCCCTGCCTGCCCCTGCCATCCCCACAGGCTGCTGCGGTCCGCTGAATGGCCGAAAGTAGGGGAGTCCCTTTTAGCTGCCCACGCAATCAATAGCAAGGCCTGCCATTTCTACTGAATGGACTTGGCGCGCCCGCCATACCCCTCATCGCCCTAACCCCCTCTTCTATATTGATTACTACGCCAAGGGTGGGTCGGCGCGAGGGCATGCGGGGTGCCGCTCTATCGACCGGGCCAGCTGTATTACTGTTCATTCATAAATTTTCGGTTTTCACTCGTGATGTTGCTGCGGGCTAGCTTCACGCTGCCGAGGAAGCTCAACGTGTCGGTGAGTCTGCAACTCTATATACATACATATTCTCATAAATACATTCGTCGATATCAATCGAAAAGCGTGTTTGATTAATACTTTCATAAACATGTAAACAATGAATATCTGTCAACATTGAATTTATCCGATTAATTTCCTCTTTTTTATAAATTTAATTAGGAAAAAACAATTAGTTTTAACCAATTTTTATGACCTCTTCTTTTAAATCTTGTTCTTAAAAGAAAACAACTTGCGTTAACTTTGATTGATATTTATAAGGAATTATAAGTAAATAATTCTATTGGAGCTAGAGGAAGGCAGGAAGTCAGTTAAATAACCTTATAGTTAATTGGTCAATTAGCAGTAGCACGATATGTTGGTTCTTTACCGATAATTACTTTGTCCTTATAAATATCAATAATGATATATATATATATATATATATATATATATATATATATCATGAGCTCGGCAAGAATGGTTTGTAACAATGATGCAAGATCCGAGTGCGTCCATGTTCCGTCGCGGCGTCGTGGCATTTATAGGGCAGCCAGTAGTCACGTCGTCCCTGGAAGCGTATATAGTAACGGACGGAGTGAATGGAATCGGAGAGCGATTCGCGCATTCTAAACTAGGTACAAACTCGTACTCGGGGACTCATTTCGGTCTCTGGTCTCTCAGCCTATTAACTTTCCTGATCTCCCTGCAATTTCCAATTGGCGCGTCTCCTCTCCCGGGAGCGAGAATCCTTACTTTTAATTCACTTTATTGTTTAATCCCCATTCACAGAATGTTACTGTACATTTTAACATGAGCTTTCGGAGAAGAGCTTCTAGACCAGTCAAATTAGACATTCTAGTATGAAAGTGATGCGAACTTTTTTATTCCTTTTTAGGCGTGTTGGGGGTGTTTAGAAAAGCTTATTTTTGAGTTGTTGTATCATGAGACCCAGAGCTTTTTGAGGGGGGGGGACCAATTTTTGACGAATCAGAACGAGTCACCGTTCATTTTCTTCGTTTCTTCAAGCCCTACAACTTTCTCAGGAGCGAAAAAGTGCTATCTATTAATCGAAACGAGATAAATGCAAAAAACCGCGAAAATTTTATTTTTCGGGGGAACCAAAATTTTCGTTTTTTCGCAATAACTCAGCGAATGTTGATAAAAAATGAATGACTAACCTCTCAGCTACAAAATGAGGGGTGAGTCATTCATTTTTTTATCAACATTCGCCGAGTTATTGCGAAAAAACGAAAATTTTGGTTTCCCCGAAAAATAAAATTTTCGCGGTTTTTTGCATTTATCTCGTTTCGATTAATATATAGCACTTTTTCGCTCCTGAGAAAATTGTAGGGCTTGAAAAAACGAAGAAAATGAGCGGTGACTCGTTTCGATTCGTCAAAAATTGGTTTCCCCTCCTCCCCCCTCAAAAAGCTCTGAGTCTCATGATACGACAACTCAAAAATAAGCTTTTCTAAATACTCCCAACACGCTCTAAAAAGGAATTAAAAAGTTCGCATCACTTTCATACCAGAAGCCTTTTTTTGGTCTAATTTGACTGGCCTATTCTCTCTGGATACTTTCGAGGAATCGACCGCAGGCACCTCTTTCGCTGGAAAACGGAGAATCCGAAAGACGGTCGATCTTTTATTCTAAGTCGGGGAATTACGCGGAAATGACCATCAGCGTGTAATCTGCTTTACATTTACATCGCTTGCGAAAGATTTAAAACGTCTGTATACGCAAGAGAAGATACAACAAGAAATGTATAGAATATAAAAGTATAAATTGCTATTTTAATACTTTTTTTCTAAAAAAAAATATCAAAATGTTGAGTGCACTTATATTATTCGTATGTACATCATTTAAATACATATAAATTGTACAGAACATATATATATAATAACAAAATCCATAAATATTGCACGTATACTATCACTGTAAATATTTAATTAAATATCTAGTGTTATAAGATCCAGAATATAATGACCGAGGTACCTGATACTTCCTCTTAAGGCTCCGTCACAATGAGAGGAATAAGGAATAAGATAAAGGGGAATAAGAAATAAGGCATGTTGCATCTCACTTTAATGTACGTGTATTGAAGTGAAATGCGACATTCTCTTATTCCTTATTCCTTTATCTTATTCCTTATTCCTCTCATTGTGACTGAACCCTTACATTCGCAAATTCATCAATCCCCTCATAATCGAGAGCTACGTCTCACGTATATACGGCGATATAAAATTACTCTCTCGATCTTTGCAACAAATTGCAGTCTTACGCGGTGTGATTCGCGAAGGCGGATCCCACGGAACATTCCATTCGCGCGAAATTGTTTCTGCCGATATGTTGATCCTCCGTTCAGAATTATTGACACGATACTGATCTACCGGGTCGGATTTCACTGTCTAGTAGATATCATGTGGCGCGTGTAGATTTAAAAGAGGGTTATAAGAGATGTTGCAGCGAGGCAAGAGAAGAGTCGAGAGATTTATGATGTCATAGAGTGAGACAAAGAGAGCGCGTGAGAGCGTATGCCGTCGCGGGAAAAGATACTCTGGGCTGAGTGGATTCCTATTTGTCAAAAGAGGAAGTCGAGGTACAAAGAAGTTAATAAACGCTAATTGCTAATATTAAATGGATTCATTCGCGCAGAGAGAAGTTGCACGTTTAAATACATTTTCTCACAGAAAGTCGTATTATTAAAACTTTGTGCTTACAGTGACTAGGTTTTTTATAATAAAGCTATTATTTGCAAAAGTTTTGCATATTCACGTTACGTTTACAAGAACCAATAAAATTTTCATAGCTTTATTTTATTGTTATTAAGCACTTAGTTTCTATACGACACTGTTTAACTATCCTTTTTATTTCTTTCTTGAAAATTTTACTGTCTTATGTTTGCAGGAAGTGACGTTGCAGTCTAAAGTGATAATGATATAGAAAGTATTATTAAATATTCTAATAGTGTAATGGGGCTGCCGTGGCGCGCAGATACTGGAATGCACGTTCGTTCTCCGCAGGCTGGAACCTAATTATGCAACGTATCGCTATCGCTTAAAAGGACAATCACGAGAAATTCCTGAGAAAATTATAGCTCATATTTCTCCTTGACCCGCGCGCGGAGTATCGTGGGCGTGGAATTAATAAATTCCATTTATTAAGACAATTCGCGGCATCCGAGGGGACTTTAATTCACTTTGCGTCGCGATGACACGGATTTTTCCGCAGGCAAAGGCTACCATTACGCATAATTATTCTGCGAGTAATCAGCAGAGGTAGACGGCCGCGTTCTGATTATATTTTCAGATAAAATTAATTAAGCAATACTATATCAAACGTATTTAAATTATTTAAAATTTAAGAAATTACAAATATACAATACAAATGCTGTAATTGATCATTTTGATATTACATTAATTGCATGATTTAGAGTTCTAATTTATTGAAATGCAGCTGCAACGGTTCTCGTTAGAACCGCTGGACGAGAATTTACCGCGTAAAAGAAGTGTAATTTTCGCTCTCGAGACTTCTCTCTGTCGAAAGTGAGTAAATAGTTCCAGCGCATTCATATAGCATCATAGTTTCACTCTCCGAAATAACGTACATCAAGTATGTCTAACATTTCTAACGGCAAAGGTTTATTGCGCATTCTTGGAAATGCATGGCGGGCCTCATTAAAGTAATCTGCATCCCCAGCATCCCTTGTCATTAGAGACACCGTTGGCATCGTTTGCAGTACAAGTACGAATAGCTTATCTCGTTCATTGAATATCCTCCTCTAATGTCCTTGTATGTAAATTATATATAGCAATCAAAGCGCGATAGTAGATCTCTTAGAGTCGTCCCACTTTTGAGAAACTTTTCGTGACTTAACTTGTCTCACTTAAATCAGTTAAAAGCAAAACATGTAGAGCAGATTGTACGCAAATGAGCAATATAATAAATAACATAATAGAAAATCGCAAAGATAATCGCGGTATATAAAATAGAAAAATTCAAGGAAAACTGTGTGTGAGAGCCTAAACGAAAATAAGTAAATTAAATTAATTAAAGAGAAGATGCCACTTTCAGTCAGGCTAAATAGTCTAATAACTTGGTAGTCTAATAATAATATTTCTGTGTGAATTTTATATACTTTTTCTAACTTAATAAACTGCGCGCCGATTATTTGTCAGTTTTTTGTTGGAAGAGTAAATCCACATACTTAACTTGATAATTGATTTAACTTTTGATGTTAATAAATATCTTTATTACGTCACTGTCAAGAATTTATTGCGAAAAATATCACCACAGAGAGAGCCAGGATTCGAACCTGGGCCTCTCTACAATCGTTATACGCGGGCGATGAAATAATTAAGTGATTAAAATCAATTACAAGTAAAACGCATCAGGGCATCTACGTATACGCTTCAAATATATTATAATAAATTCCACAGTCATTTTTTCCTTCTATTTGTGAAACCGTCTAAAGCGCTGGCACTTTTAAAGCTACATTTTTATTTTCGCTCTGCGAAATTTTACCGTCGAAAGCGCTTCTATATTTTGATAAATGTCCGCAGAATGGAAAACTGTACAGCGAACTGTGCAACTGCACAGTTTCGAGACTTCTTTGTTCAATAAAGCGTCGCCTGCTCTGCAGTTACGGGTTTTTAATTTACACATCCAGAAATTCTATACTTTATTATTAATATCTTCGTTTCAACAGAAACATAAGATATCAAAGCCGATGCTCTCGGAAATTACACAAAGATATATATTTTAACGAAAATATCAAATTTTACGTTACGTAGAATATATCAACCAACCGAAATTTCATTATGAAATACCTCGTGATATATTATGAAATATCAGAGGATTAAATAAGTGATTATTGTCGATTTATTATTGCAATGCGATTTGTACGCAAGACTTATTATTTTATAAATCCGATTTACTTTTTATTAAACGTAATCCATTTTTCGGTTTACATTTCCTTTCGCCATTCTTCTGCAAGCGGAAATAGCATTTATCATTAATTACATATACATACAAAATTTTATGCGACACATAAATTGACACAATTTACAAATTGCGTGTGCATTATTTGGTCGAAAATGATCACAAATATTTATCCCGTCGGTTAAATCTCGTTGCACTCGATACAGCCGATTCGCTCGAGATGTAGGACACACGCATACTGACACACACATTATAAGTATGAATGATGACCAATATACGGGCGACGCCTCGATTTCGCATTGCGTGTCATTGAATTTAATATACGAATTTACGACGCGCTTGGTTACGATTTACTTACTCGTTACTTGATGCAAAAAGGTTACACTATATTATATTAGGGTGGACGACAATTATTAAATTAATTGTTCGTTAAGTGCCCCCATTCGCTACTCGTCTGCCTCGCTTGGCCTCATAATCGCCTTAGCGTGAAAGACAACGAAAATAATTAAATTAGAGAACTTGAAGCTGGAACTATAATTTACAACACGTTCCCACGAGACCTAAATAAGTAACTAGAAATTAAAACAATAAATTTGAAATGTGAATATGAAAGCATTCCCGATTTGTTATTGTGTAAAGTTAAAAGTACGCAATAATAAGATGTTGTAGAACGCGCGAATTTTGAAATTTTGATTGAGAAAACAAAGAATATCCAATATGCACTCGAAACAAACAGAGGAAAGAAATATCTTTTCGTAAATCTGCGTCTTCTAGCACGCAGTCTGTTCCAGAAAAAATATAAAAAATTGAAAAGTATTAACCCATTTGCCACGCAGAAAAAAATTAGTCTCTTTACTCAAGACAAATATATAGAGGAAAGTACCCGATTATGAGATACCATATCTATTTTTTGTGATTGCCGGAAGTCTATGGACAGAATTGAAAAATATAGTAGGTCATTTTGACCTTTCAAATCAAGGTCAGCACAGTCTTATAAATTCGTATAAACCTTCCCTTAACGTTAATATAGTATTTTCTCTTCTTTTATTACTATACAATAACTTTCATACTCCAGCAACCCAGGAGTACCCTGAGTATCTCATGTTACGAGCGCCACGCCTTGCGGTTTCGCGATCACCAAATCTAATCTCTGCAATTGAGCAACTCAACATATCCCGTATTTTCCTATTAATACAACCTTACTCTATCGCTGCATGCAGAACTTATTGCCAAATATTTATTAATTGTATAATAAACAAGGTATAAAGACTCATATCCATGGCACTTGACAACATCCAATTTCATAATTTCTTTCTCTGCAACGACTACACGCACGATCAAACAATGAATTTTCCACTAAATAGGTTTTACCCCAAGGGCAATAAGTTCATGGTGGAACCAACAGATAGGGCCTATTAGTTTAGCAGAAACCTCGCTGTCGCATATTAGGAGCCTATCTCATAATAGGGGACTTTCCTCTATTCAAATCAACACATTGTTTCATATATAAGCATCAAGAATATATAATTTTCTTAAAATATTGTTATATTCTTGTATTTCAAGAATATTATAATTTAATTTGAATATTAAAATTGTCACATAAAGAGTATACATTTGATGCTAATGATGTCTTCTTCTTTCGATTTCTTCTTCTTCATTATAACATAATAAAATTATATTGAGTCAACATTATTTGCATTTACATAGAGAAATATTGAATTTTAAAATAAGATTAAACTGTCTTTATTGTTATAATATGAATATTTTTGGTTTGAAAGTACTGTTATTCTCTATCCAATATTTTTTCCTTTCCATTAATAAAAATTATTTTTAAATAATAAACATATATTTATCCTTATTAAACTAGAGATACATATAATACTTTAATGCCAGTAATTTATCTTTGTTTAACGCTGTATAATCTCATTTTAAGATTTACATGTCAAAAATAAAGATATATTCTCTAAATAAGGATGAAGAATATAATATCCAAGATAATATCCTTGAAAGAAATTGTGGACAACTTTACGAAAACATCCAATTTGGACTAACTATGCGTTCCAAATTTTCTTTCGTACGATTGGACACCTTACGCCCATACGCGCAAATTCCGCTAAGCGGAATCCATGTACCTCCCTCGTATATATATACCTGAGGACAGAATTAATACCTAGTGAAGATGAAACATATAATCCGCGCGAGAACTTTACTAAAACTATGCGCTCGATGTTTGTCGAAAATGCGCGTACCACGAGTACCTGAGTGAAGGACCGTACTTGTCCCGATATCCTCGTCGTTTCCATCCTTGTCTACTTCCCACGCTCCTCTACAATCTGTCTGTCGATTTTCCTCTCTCCGTCTCTCTCACTCTCTCTGCTTACCCCTCTGACTGTGTTTCTAGTATATACAGCGTCCTAAAAATTGACCGCGAGGGCGTATAGCTTTTTTACATAATAAACCTCATCCTACGCTTATTACACTTCCGCACATCGGTTAAAAACACGATTGACATTAAAGAATCCTGCTTAAGAGCAAAAAGAGACAAAGTAGCAAATATACCTATCTAAATGAGAACTGCGTACTGTCACAAATATATGGATTTTTACAAAATTATCTTTCATATAAAACAAAAAAGATATTTTAAATTACTTTTAAGTAAAAATTATAATAAAAGCCATAAAAATTAAAGTAAAAAAATTAAAGTGCAAATAAAAATTTACTATTGCCGACTATTGAATATTGGATATTGCCTTGTGGAAACATTTTATATTAAAAAGATATCAAGAGAAGCAATATAATCGTAAAAAAGCAATATATTGACATTAACTTTATGAGCAATATAGATTTGTACAGTCAATGCAGTCAACGGAAAAATTATTTTCCGAAATATTTTCCAACGTCACCCAATTAATGTTAAAAGATTTGCAGGCAAAAAATTATTTGCACCCTTTTATTCATATATATATATATATATATATATATATATATATATATAATATTTTATCGATTATAAAGTTTTAGTTTGTATCACGATCAATCTCGACTGTAATTTAACTTAATACCGAGATTTTGCATATTAATGCGTCGAAGCTATACAACTTTCTCAAACTCAAATCTTCATCTACATTTCTCGTCTCCGAAGCAATTATCGAGGATCGAAGAGATCTTGAACGGATCTTTCAAAGTTGTCATCTCATCTCATTTTTTAACGGACTAACTGAATAATTAATTAATAGAATTTTGCGGGCAGAGGTTAATAACGATAATTCTTTCACCGTATTACGTAATTTACGTGATAGTAAAAGGTAAAATTTCTTTCCCACTTTATCGCCTGCGGCGACACTTGCCATATCACGTCTCCCTAAAAGGGTCGTTGACGAGGAAAGGGAATCAGCGGCCAAATGATTAATCTTAATTTCCTATTAACCGCCGCCTACATTTAATTCGATCATCCAGGATCTGTAACTTCCCCGATCCGATTCATCGGACTATTTCGAGGAGGACTTCTCAGGGTGGCACAATGTGCGTCACTGCGGCGTGACATCCATTGTTGACACGGCACACATACATTGTCCGGCCATAATGGCGTCAGGTGCGAAGCACAAAGCTCTATTTTACGAGAGAGAGAGAAAGAAAGAGAGAGAGAGAGAGAGATTCGTATTTCGATCCAAGCACCCGTGAGAGAAATTGTCGATGCGAGAAACTTTTCTGATTTATTTGCCGCCCGGACGTATTAATTACTCGCACGATCGACATTGCGCCGATGCCCTTTCCTTTCGCGATAAAAAGTGGCTAAAACTATTTGGCTTAATGTGCGAAATAAATCAACGCTTATTTTTTTTTTACTAGATAAGGACTGCGTTTTACCAGATAAGATGTGATAATTTAAATCACTATGATTTACGTTTCAGCGTATCGATAGCATCTATCGAATGGCGTTCACGACAAGACATTAGACGAAGTACTCCTTACAGCAGCGACGATAATCTTATATAAAAGCCATTTTTAACGGTAAAAATATTTACTTTAAAGTCCTTTTGTATAAATAAAAGAAAAGTTTTAACTAACAACTGCACGCTTGTTTGCACTTATATGAAATCTGTTAATATTACGCTTTGCACACTTGTTTTAATACATCAAAGTACCATAACTCATTCTAAATAATTTTTCTCCGCTTTATTATTCCGCTTTATTATTTCTCCCCCATATGAAATAACTCCAGCACCAATCGCTGTTTCATATTAATTTCATTTACGGATTCTTATCGTACACTAATTTTAGATCGTTATTACTGCGATAGATAATATCTTAAATATTTTTTAAAACTGTTTTCGGCACGATAAACGTCTGCGTGTGAAATAATTGCTGTGATATAATCACGCGATTCACATCGCTTTAATTTTCTTGCTGACAGCGTACACTTCCAATTCAATATTAATAGATCCGGCATTGTCACACATATCTCGTTTCATTTCTCGTAATAACTAACGTCGTAACAATTCGTGCTGTGCTATATTAAACGCGTAGGCGTTATATATCCCGAAGATCATAATCGTGCTCTTCAAATATTGGAGTTGGCACCAGAAAAAGGATTTTTGAAAAATTTGACAAGCTTTTTCCCAATTACGATTTACCTCTTTGTTATTAAATGCAGTTAAAATTAATTATTTATGTTTATTGTTATCAGTTATTACAACTAATGTGTGTGTCTATTTTTTTATTCATTAAAAAAGTATGTCTTGATATTTGTTGCTTAAATGAATTATATATTCGCCTTTATAATGTTAAATAAATATATAATGTTAAATAAATAAAATATCAAAAATATTTGAAGTAAATAATAATATCCAATAATAGTTAATTAATCGATAAAAACCTTTGTTCGTCGAAAGACTAATCGTGCGTTGCTACGAAGCTGCATCCCTGGCTACCCGGACTTTTTTCGGGGGTAGGACATAGCCTAGTTGCAGTCAATATAGCTTAAAGAAGCTAAGTTTCAGCTCGCCTGCGCAACAAGTATCCGGGAGTCAAAATCGTTATAGCTCGCTCGCCGCGGCTTCTCGCCCCCGAGTATCTTCTTTGTGGCGTTTTACCCTTTAATCCCGGCATCACAACCGTGAATGAATTTCGCAGCTTTCGCGAAGAGCTAACCTCCCGATATGGCGATTACGTAATAAATAACAAGTCCTCGACTCCCCCGTCATTCCCCGGCGTACTCGATTTAACGCGCGAATAACCCGCGAATCGAATATTTTGCATATTCTCCGCGCGCGAAGAATGATTATCTTCCTTTCCGAAGGCAAATAAATAATCTAACACGCTCGGTTTGCGTGGTCGTAAGATTAAACAGCCGTCGCGTCGATTCAATCGCCTCTTTTATTACTTTTCACCCGTCCTTTCAGTCACGGTAAAGATTAGGGTGGAAATCCCTCTTCGAAGGGACGGCTAAAATGGGAAAAGTTCGCCGTACACTTTGCCGCCACGAGCTTCCGCCGCTGTCTGTTCGCCTCATTGGCGTTTTTCGCTCCAAAGTTTGCAAGCTCGGAAACTCGCTCTCGTTCGGCACTTAGCCGCCGGCAAGTTCATTAATATAATTAAGAAGCCGCGAGGATGAAACGAACATAAGTGCAGGTTCTGATGTAACTCCGTGTTTCAATAAAACTTAAATTATCTTGTAGATTGTGCCGAAAAGATTTCTCGATAAGTGAATATATCTTTCGTTGCTTTTCGCGTGTGCTTTAACTTTATTGCCGCCTTTGCGTGAAAAATCCTCGGTTTAACAATGTCGAGTAAATAAGTAAAATTATTTCCAAATCTACGCGATTAAATTTTTCAAAAATAATTCTAGTAGCACAACTTTATTGCAGCAATATTGGCTAACAATATATATCCAATCTTTATGTTGGGTAGCGACTAATCTTTCATGTTGGTACTATATTGTAAAGTAAACTTTTTCTCTTTTTGAGCTAATATTGGCAGTGCACTTGCATTTTGTTAACCAATATTAGCTGTACATTAGGAAATATTGGCCAAGACAATCCCAAAATACAACCAATATTCAGCCAACATGTTGCCAAAATATCGTGCTACTATTAGGGAACTTTTATATAACTTTATCTATCGTGCGCGTGTCGCATAATTAATTAATATTGTAAAATATTGCCAATAAATATATTTAATCCACATTGCCACAACATTAATCAACGCTCAACACGCGGACAAATGGAACGTCGAAAAAACTCGGTCTTCTAAAACGGAAAAACGGATAACGGGGCTGATAATTTTCCAGACGTCGTATACGGACTGGGTTTTTTTTACGATGTTTTCGACGGCGCAATTTACTTAGGTCAACAAAAAGCTATTACCTCTCGCATAGTGGCTCTATGAGCCCATTGGCCTCAGCGCGCGGCCAGAGTTTCTTTCACAATTTCTCCCTCTGACCGACCCACAGGATACGTGGGCGAAAAAATATTAAGTTCTTTCTATGTAGCCGCGCGCAAAGGCTAGCCCTTTGACATTTCATATGATGCAGTGCTTATACCCAGACCTCGAGGAACTGGCGTAATGGGCGTCGCGTTTATTTCCGGAGCGTTTACGTGCGCTGCAATATTTTACTTTCGCGGATCCGACTGATTTTCCGACGAAGCATCGGATAAAATGTATTTCACGGAAATCATCTCTCGTGTCGTGCGCGTTTTCTAAAAACGTAAGACGGTGGACAGAGGAAAAGGGTCTTCCGATTTTGCAGCGAGATGAGGATTCTATCAAGACAACGGCACAAAAGAGGCTTTCAGGTATTTCGGAATAGTTAGATCTCTCTTCTTCCTTTTCACTCGTCTACTTCTCGACGAGCAACGTTGCCTCATTATTACATCATTTTCGTTCACTTTTAGATACTTTCTCGTGACCTACTTGCGTGCAATTAAGAGATTAAACTTTTTCTTTACACTCGCTTTTTCCAAAAAAATTCATAACCAGGCGGATATATCGAGAGAATCCATGTAATTTAACGCATACTGCACACGCACATGCGGTTCTAATTGCCTTATTATCTAAAGCCACACGTGGCGTATCCTAATCCCACGTTATTTCCCAGAAATAACGAGCGGATTTAACGCATCAATTACTCGACGTTTCGCCGTCCGCATCAAAATTCGCGGGGTCCCCAACCGACAACTACGTCACTGACGAGAGAGGGGGTGCAGTTTCCCGGACGTATGTACGTTCGTCCATAGGATGGTTTTTAGGGGAAAATTCAACAGCGGGGAGGCGCGAGGGAGAGGGGAGTGACAGACCGAGAGGAATCCTGCGCGAAGGTGGAGTCCCAGAATCTCCAAAAAAAGAAACGGAAGAAAGCGTGACAGAGAATGGGTGAGTGAGATAGAAACGAAATGGTCGGGGATGACGTACGGAAAGGTATGAGAGGGAAAAAGGAGAAGGAAAAGGAGAAGAAGAAGGAAGTGGAGGAGGAACAAGAGAGAGAGAGAGAGAGAGAGGAAAGGAGGCGAATGAAAGCATGAACGGGGCGTGAGAGAGAGCGAGGTTCCAAGAGCATCCTCGTTTAGCGCAAGGAACAGGGACCCCGGCGGCGTGGTGGCAGGATCGACGACGGGGGTGGCGGAGAGAGAGAAGGCGGCCGCGGGGGTGGGTTTCGTACGGCCAAGGCAGTGGAGCCGCGGACAGTCGCCTCGACGCTACCATCTCTCTCAGTTGCTCCACGGTTTCCGGACTCGGCGGACTGGCCAGGCAGGTTAGTGAATCCAATTCTCGTTCATTCACCACCAGCCAGCGCGTCGTCGTCCCTCCGTCGCACCCGTCGTCCCTTCTGATCTCTATTTCCGCGCACACCCACTCTTTCTCTCTCACTCTTCGATTCGCCGTTACACTCGCGTTTCACGTGTCGTTCTACCGGCGACCGCGATCGTTTTTTCCCTAGATTTTTAATAGGTTTTCCAGAATAATAGAAAAGACACAAGACTACGTGCTGCGGGATTAGTTCTACAGGGATAGTTCAGGAGACGAGCTGGAGGGCGAGGCATCGCGAAGCCTCCGAATGTCACAACTGACATGCGTCTCGCGCCGCGTTCTTTGCTGATTAATGAGAATTAGGCGTTCGCGCTCTCTCGGTGACGCACAACCTGTTATGCCAGCACCGTTGCACCAGAAGAGGCTGCGACGCCGACGTACGGGGAAGGACGTCGGGATTCTGCCGACGAGGAGGAATATTGTTCTAATGAGACTGTCGGAATTAGAGCGGGAGAATTAGAATGAAGGCGTAGTCTCCGCGAGACGCGAAATGTCATGCGGGAGAATGAGTGACAAATGACGGATATAACTTTTCGATAGACGAGTTCATCGATCGGGCCGATTGTACAAGGTGACTTTTTTTTAAAGAAATTAAAATTCTCTAACGTATGAAATTACTGGAATAAAGTCTAATCTATAATTACCTCGCGATTATGAAGATAATAATGTCGGAAAACTTTTCAAACGGATGCTTTGAGAGATTATCGTTATTATTAATTGAATTAATCGAATAAAGTTGTCACATATGTTATAAAATTGAAAAATATGTTGTAAAAATATAAATATAAAAATATTAACGACATCAGATTCTACGAGAAGCAGAGAATGCGAATTAAATCAGGAAAGAGAAAGAGAGAGATTACAAAATTGACAAATGAAAATGTAGAAGTACCGAGAGAGACATCTTGTCGCAAATATATTGCGTACAGTGACGACGAGCCGTCCTAGATTTGCTAGGGTTCAAGATTCGTTTTCCCACTCAGATAATACCAAGCGTAACCTTGAACAAGAATAGAATATTTTATGATTAACACACCGCAGGAGTTACTACGTCCACATATGAATGGTCATAAAACCCTTATTGCCCCATTCGGGTCGGTCGAAAGTAGGTCAGGTTCCGAAATTGGAAGCTGTCGATCGGCGAAAAATGTCGGGGCGATTTTTAACATATGGCATTCCACGCAGAAGCAATGATATTCCGGTATAGGCTATTGCGCGTTTCCAGACAATACGCACGTCCCAAATCGGGACATATGACGTCTGTATAAGACATCTTAATGACATCTTTAAGATGCCATATGTCCCGATTTGGGATATTATATTTACTGGATTGTTCGCACGCGCCACATCGCTGTTCTTACACGTCGTGAAAAAAATACACATACACTCGCTTTTATTCGCCATCCTGCGGGAAAAGAAGTCCTGCAAGAAAACGCGGCTGCGCGAATCGCGTTGGACCCGATTAGGCTCCATCACGCGCGAAACATCGATGGGTTTTGCATTCTAATTACGTGCCTCGGCTGTCGGCCATTAATCACGGCTTAACTTTGCTAAACTGCGTTGATACACGGCGCCGTAATGAATAAACACAAGGCACAAACGCGATAATATCCTCGCGTTAGTCTAATGTGAACTGACAACATTTGCAAAATGTCATCAGCCGCGCACGAATGACGCATTTTGCGTAACTCTACTCTAGCGAGCTATCTGATTGCGTTTCGATTAATCGTGTACCAAATTGTACAAATATTAATAGACAGCGAGGTAGCGATAGGTAATTGGAATGCGATCGTAATTTAGTAGATAGAAATTAATTTAGCGGAAACTATCACGGTGATGCATTATAATTGCTTTTGCAGTCAATATTGAGGATTTTACTCTGCTACAATCTTTTTATATTTTATATAGTCAATAAGTTTTTTATTATTTCATTACGTATCTTTATAGTGCTTGTGTGCGCGTATGGGAAAAGAAACTATAATTAAACTAATTGTAGTACATGCAAAAAACCCATAAAATAAAAGCTTTTAATAATGAGAAAAATGAATTTTTGCAAATATGCGAAATCCGAATTAAGCCGTTTTAGTGAAAAAATTATAAATATTCTGCAATCTGCGTCGTGCAACGCTACATATTTGCAAGCAACAAATAATTCAGGGTTGGATGTACCTGTCGGATTCGAATCTCACTTGTTGCAACCCTTCCATTTCGACGCACTCGCGTGAAAAGAGCTTTCGAGAAAGATCGCGTCATTTTTTGTCCTTCTAACAAATCGGCTTAGCGCTTTTTCGTTCCCTGTCAAGACTCAAATGATTTATGAACCTTGCCAGAAACGTAATTCCCACGGAACCATGATCGAACATGACGCGTTTTCACAGATAGAGGAGAAGATCGTTACGATGATTTGCGTAACGGAGATTTCTCAACTCTTAAATAATTGGATCATTCATGCTATTTTTATCGTCTCGTAACACCTTGTCAATAATATAGGAACTGTAGAATGGTTTTTATTCAAATATTATTTCTTAAACGTGAATAAATCAATATTATTCAAAAGTCATCAATCGCCGACACGGTAAAAGGTACCCGAACAAAAATGATAGATTATTTTAACTATAACTTTATATTTGATCTATAACTACATAATATAACAACATCTGCTTACGATTTATCATTATCAATATTATGTAATAAAAATGCAAAAAATGTTGCATTATTAATTTGTTATAAAGTAATAAAAGTAAAAGATTTATTATGCAGTAATTATAACTTGTACATATATTAAAATTATATAATGTACATATACAGAATATATATAATTATATATATATAAACTATGAATAAATAAGTTAATTGAAAATATCGTTTCACGAGAAAAAAATGTTCTGACTAATTAAAACTTCTATATACCAACGACATATTGATTTAAAAGTCTACCAACGTGCAATAATACTAAAAAAACACAAGAGAAACGATAAAATTTTTTTCATTGCAAACGCAAAAAAAACGACAGAGTCAGTAAATCAATTACGGTAACTTGAAATCAAAGGCAAATTGGAAAAGTTATTTCAAAGATAATTTTTAATCAGAAAACAATTTACATTTAATTTGCAATAGATATGCTTCCAATATCAAACAATTAAATCATCCACGCAATATCTGATTATGCAAAATAAGAGATGGTTTTATCTAAAACCTGTTGCAATTAAATAATTCGGTAAATAAAAGGTACCATTTTTAAAGTCTAATAAAATAAACAACTTTTCACCATATATTGTACTGGTTTTTATTTATCTGGCTTTTGCAAACTTATTATAAGCATCGATAAAACGTACGCACATATATATATTATTTGTATATTTAGCATTTTTATTTGTTTGGAATATTAATTTAGCGAGTCGTTATTGCAACGATTTCAAATTTTTTGAATGGAAATGCGGATAAAATCTGATGCGCGAAAATGAAAAAACGAACGAGGGGACAAAATCGAGAGGTGTGCGATTGTGCTGGCGCGCGAGGGCGCGTGAAGATTTACGATCGAATCGTATATTCGCGGCATTTACCGTTATCTTTTTTATATTGACGCGCTGTTTAGCACATTTATCATCCAGAACCGTCACGTCGGATCGTAGGAATCCTTTTATTGCATAAGATGGCGTACTGATACCCTCTCTGCTTTATATAAGATCCGTTTTTTAATTTTTTCGAATTTTGAATTTTCGTCTGATAGGGTAAGAGATTTTATTCCCCTCAAGTTTTTTATCATCGTTTGCGTTTACACGAGGGAAAAAGAGAAAGCCAATAATATTTTCATTGTTAGTAGTTTTAAAACTGTTAAATATTTATAGTATTTAATAGTATATTTAAATATATATAATTTAATAATATATTTAATATATAGATATGGACTAGTAACTTAATATAATAGAACATCTAAGAACAATTTAATAGCATATTTAAAGTATAGTAGGTATTTATAGTATTTAAAATTGTTAAACACAAAAGGAGAAAACACAAAAGAGGTACATTTTTATATAAATGTTTTACTAATGGTAATATTTTAGTAAAAATATAATGGTTGAATAAACGTAACTTATTACAAAAATTGAATGTAACATTTAAGGTATAAATGCTGATTATAATGTTTATTAAATATTCCCTTTTTTTACTACAGACAATATATTGTGTTGTATACTTTTTTAAGAGATTAAAAAAAAGTAACTTCACTGTTTCTTTATACAGCAATCGACCCCACATAAGAAACGACAATCATAAATCTTTGTGCATAAAATGTCAAAGTCGAGTACGCAGGTGTTGCGTCAAACACGCATTTTTATTTCTTTACTTGTTATAATCCAGGAAATATCACTAATTTAATAAAAATCCGTAACATTCATTCCACAAACGTTGCTCGTAGTTACTAATTTTTCATTTAACTGCTTTTTTAATCAACAATCCTTTACGAATAAAAGTAGAGAAATATATCTAAATAGAGAAATATGGAGGGAAATAGAGAAATCTATTGATCTATCTCTCTTGTAAACATAGCTTTATATAACACGTCAGAGCAAATTTATCTTGTCTTCATCTCTAGATGTCCCTGACAATAATTTGAAAATTTCAAATCTCCCCTTAAACACGAGGGATTTGACAACAGACTAAAATTTTCTCGATTCTTTCTTCCGGTTCTAAATGTGTTTATTTTATTTCGAACAGTTTGATCGGTATTTACACTTAAATTAAATTTGAACATTGTTATACGATCAAATACGGGTAGAGTAAAAAATAAGTTGCTTTGGAAAAATAAATTACCAGTTTTTTGCTACGCAAACCAATAAATTTTTTGATCCACTATTTTTCTGTATTTAGTGGACGATATAGATACCTATTGGATATTACGGACAAATAAGAATTGTTTATCCCTCAAAGTTGTAAGCTAGTTTTTGGGCTACATAAATTTCTATCCGGTAAAATAATTAAATAAAAGTTGATCTGCTCACCGCAAATCAAGCGAGTGCTGTACGACCGCAAAGGCTATACGTGTCACATACACCAAACGGCGAGTGTCATTGTAACAATAAAAGGAGAACAAGATAGATTGCCTTTAACGCACGGTAGGGGAACAAATACGGCGAGTCCGTCGCGCGTGGTTTACGAAGTACTACTTTGACTTTAGGCTCGCGTAGACCGCAGCCTGGAAATAGCTACCTTTGAATTGTCACCGGGAAATAATTATTTGCCTTATACAACTTCAGCATATGTACCGTCGGGAGTTCCTGAGAAAGAGAAAGAGAACTCTCTAAGGCTAACAAATTACCGGTTGAATGCATGGCAAATACCTTTTGCGAATGCGGCTGCAAACTAGTGCATCGCCGTGGTGGCGATTAATCTTCAATGGTAACGAATGGATAAATGCGCAACGGATGAATGCATGAGATTCGAACGATATAATAATTTTATTCCCGTGCAATTCATTATTTCCGCTAACATTACCAATAATCGAATTAACTCAATTGCGAAATAAAATGCAATTCATCTCTAGTTAAAAATTAATTTATAACAGCTTCTACGCGTCGCATTCCCAAGCAACTGTAAATTAGCATGCTAATATACGATGTGACTAAATCGTTAAATTTAACAATAAGCGTAAGAAATTATGAAAAGCACGTGCGGCGTGCGAGCTTTTCATTCGTGTGTTAATATTTTCCATTGATGCACGTATTCTGTTTTACGCACGCTTGTGGATCGTTGAATAATTCATTTAGATTGTTTCTCTGCGTTTGATTAAGCACACGCGGTGATAGGAGATGCATTTTCCCGGCCTTGTACGACAGCATTGACACGACAATGTATCTGAGATATTTGTTGCGGTTTCTTATTGTTTCCACGTATATATGTCGTGTATATATATATATATATATATATATATATATATCCATCGCTTCTTGATTAAATACGTTGCAAATAAATAGCGAACGTGATGCGCATCGCATTTTATTCGTATTCGTGGAAATTCCGATGTAAATGACATAGTATAACGTTCCCACAAACCACATTAAATTAATCGATTTAATTATTTACTAGAATTTAAACGCGCGAAGGGAAGGGAGATGAGTGCAGCAAAAATTATAATATGTAGTTGATCAAATAATACCGTTTGTGTCGAATGTTTTATATTATTTTCTGTCATCAATCGAGATTGATAAAAAAATCCATGATAAAAAATACTTTTGTTCTCTAAATTTAAAATAATTGAAGATAATTATGAATAATGTAAATGTTTATTTAAAGGATTATGCGTTATTTGAAGAAACGGAGAAAAAAATGATAATCACTCGCGCGCTGGTACAAATATATTAAATATTATTGTATATAAAAAGAATAAAAGAAGATAATATTGAGGTAAAGAAAGCAGAAGGACTTCAAATGTTTTTGTAAGAGAAACTCGAAGTTCTGGCGTAGCAGAGCAGACATTTCATTTTCTCCAAGCGGCTTCTGTTAACTCTCCGATAAAGTTCGAACAGCCATATTTCGGACGGTAATTGCTACGGTTTGTTTACCAAAGGCGATCCCGGATGAATCGTCCGAATGAAGGATCGATCCTGGCGGAATGGGTAAAAAGGCACCGCAATATTCTCGCCCTCGCGCGCTTATCCCTCGTCAAGATGTCAGCCGATTCCCATTTATGCGAAATAAGAGTCGACGAAGGATGCCTGTAAGTCTGCTGTACAAAAAAAATTCACGTAACGTAAAGCTTTGAGAGAAGTATTTTCTCATAATTTTCTTTGTCGACTTTAATTGCTCCGCAAGGTAGGATATCAAAGGCAATTATCGCGAAAAATTACACGATGATAATATTATTAGGATATTATTAGGGTAGGTAGTCCAACAATGAACCATGTAAATTTCAGAGGCTTATATCTCTCTCAATTATTGAGTTGGAGATCTGTGTTTTTGCATACAATTCATGAATTTAGTTGGCTATATACTGTATAAGATGACTTATAAGTAATTTTTAAAATTTAGCCACAATTTCAATTTTTTTAAAACAATGTTAAATGGTTCATTGTGTACAGGTGTGTGCCATTATTATTAACAATAAACCACATGTTTTATACAGTGAATTGTTAGTGTTATTTTAGTTTTACTATATTTTAAAATGTTTATTTAGGGAAGAGATAATTATAAGTAAGATTAGGATAGTATGACTTTAAATTAAAGCTAACTTAATTATATATGTTATGTTTTCATTATTTGAAACTTTCAATCAAAATTATTATTTTTAATCAGACTTTTTCTTACTTAGATTATTATTTATTGTAACAACTAGTCAGTTTAATAAGACTTATAACACAAATAACTGTAGTAAAAAACAAAATGGTTTATTGTAGACATAACATTTTTTATGATAATCTTCAAAAAATACGGTAAAATAATGTAATAGAAGAAAGTTGCTTATATATATATATATACAGAGTTATAAAGCCAAATATACACACAAAATTATAGAATAATAAAAAAAATAGATATAACAACAAAAACATGAAAAATACGTAAAACTTACGAAAAAAAACTTAGTTTTTCACCCAAAAATCACAAAATGTGGTCTCAAACGGCCGTCCTTCGCGCGATTTGTCTGGAGTCGAAGAGGGGTTCAAATGCGAATCGTTGCATGACAACAAGCACAAGCAACACTACATTTATGAAATATTGCAATGGTTCATAGTGTACTGGTTCATTGATGGACTACCTACCCTATATATTTTTCCATAAAATATTATTAAGATATTATGATAATGTTAGGATATTAGGATATTAGGATATTAGGATATTATTAGGATGTTGGAATATAATTAGGATATTAGGATATTATTATAATCCTAAATTTATAGCAGGCGGTTAATTAATCAACGAAATACGAAGAAAAGTTTCGTAAAATTATGCTGATTATTGTTACATGTTTCCGCGAAGAGTGAGCAAACTTACGGCAATTAGCGTTCCTCCTCGCGACCTAATTTGACGGTGGCGGATATCGCGCATCCAGCTGTCGTCGACAAGTAAAACTGGGATACACTTCAATTACGTGCATGCCCGACTCTCGGTGTATTTATAAACGCCGGATTGAGCGAAGTGATGCAAAATGCATTAAAACGGCTTGTACGCTGTTTATCATGAAAAATCCGGAGTTTTTCCAACGAATTGCGTTTTCTCTTTTTTTTTTACATTCATGACAACGTCACCTTTCATGACCAGCGCGTTTCCGCTCTACAAATACAATTTACATGCAAGCCGGAATAAAAACTTGTTTTCATTCAACCAAATCGTCTTCCGAAGTACCTAAATCCGTTTTTCTCCGTAAAGCTCGAAGCGCACGTAATATATATTCAGAATACTCGTCATTAATAATTTCGACATATATATTCTTTTCTGTGATACTATTCAATTATTATGTTACTTTAAATAGAATCACGTGATATTTGAGGAAGCTGACGACGCGAAGCGAACAAAAAAAGTCTCTATAGAGATCATTTATTTGCATAATAGAAAAAAATGTCAAATGATATATCGACCAAGACATCATACTACGAATCTCCAGTTCGCGGAGAGCCGGAATATCGATTTTATTCACTTTTGCTTATACGCGGGACTTCCATTTCTGCGAAACAGGAAAAATTGAAAAGTACGGAAGTGCTTTTCGTTCTATTGCTCGAAGAATCGATTTATCCGCGAAGCGTTCGTATATTTCTAGTGTAATTCAGATAATCGAACTTTCTCGCGAGTTCACCATCTCTCGCCGCGGTTTTATGTATCTCGTATAGGTGGATCGGTTCTCGTCGGCTGATTTTTCTTGCGAATCTTCAATAGCGTTGCGCACCGATGCGCGCAGCCGGCTATGGAATTGTCGAGCGGATCGACATGTGTAACGGTGCAGATGCAAAGCTTGAATATGCATAGACCGTTCTCCGATATACATGCTGTTCCTTTGCGAATATATCTACTGGCAAAAACACATGTTGCTCAGCTCGACTCGGCCGCCACCGCGGCTTAATAATAAATCACAATATCGAATAATAAATCGCGCATCGCTGCAGCCACGAGAATTCGATCAATCGTCGTATTTGAATAAGGTAATGTTTCTTAAAATGATTATATCAACAACGGAGACACTTAAAGAAGTTACAAAAGAATAGTCTTAACTCTCAAACCGATAGAGTTTTTGCACCATGCATACGTGTCTATTTTAAATAAATTGTAAACCATGTCCATAATACATTTTTTCTTTCGTCAGATCACGTGTTATTGTTTATACATTGAATATTATTTATTAGCTTTTATTTCTTACTTCATATATTAAATATTTATTATGTGTTATTTCTTGCTTTTTTGACCTACACTTTTTCAATTTATTTTACCGATGTTTGACTTAAGACGTGCCCCTGCTTGTAATACCGAATGATATCAGTGTTGTGCGTCGTGTTGACAGGATCTCCGGATCTTATTGTACAAATTATACTTTTACCAGACGTTCATACCATACTTTTATATTTCTTTATCCGACTTATTGCGATGTATTCGTTCTCCAGACTACTTGGTGAGTTATCTTAGAATTGTTAAAATAAACCCTATTGTAACATCTTAATTACTTTTACAGATATGGATCTTTTAGTCTTATTATGTTTCTGTGAAATTTTCAATCAGTAAACTCACTATGTTGTAAAGGAGAATAGTTTATTATTATATACTTTTTAATATTATTCCGCTGAAGATGGCTCAAATTGGAGCCAACAATAAATCCGTGATATTGATACTACGCACTAAGAACCGCGTGACCCTCGCAGCCTCTTCCAATTTATATACTTAAGAAAGTATTCTGGTTTGAAAGGTCGTAATAAAAAGAATTTTTAAAAAATTTTTTGTAGTTAAACGAAAAAACCAAATAACGTTCAACTTTACATGTTCTTTCCATCGCACTTTTTTAATCACAAACACCGTTATTTCATTAATTATTTATGAAAAACACAAGCGTTATATGTGTTTACATATGACAGCTCTAATACTTTCAGGAATAGGCCAGCCATCTTGGCCTTGTAACGTCACGACTGAAAATCTCAATACCTATCAAAAATAAAAGAAATCTTTCTGTGTGATCGTTCTGGTACTATATTCATACAGAATATGTATACCACAGCAATGCTGTGTATAATAAAATGCTGAAAATCCATTCAAACTTTTTGCGAAAAGACAGCTTTCAATCTTTACCCAACGTATATGTGTAGTTAATTTAATAGTTCTGTGTTTCATGTAATTCAAGGTAATATACATTGTTAGATCTGTAAGCTAATATTTGCAAAATAAACTGCATAATATCCAGATAAATTAATTACAATATGAATATACCATATTAATCTTACTTATATACTACATACCCAATTGTGATAAAAATTTAAGTAGGGGAGACCGGGGCAAAGTCGTCACCGGGGCAAAGTCGTCATTACAATTATCTCGAAATCTATGTTGTGTGAACTTGCCATTAATATTGTAAACGCTACTTATGGTGCCCAACGCTACTTATGGTTGGGTGTAACCAACGAACGAAGTTTAGTGAGATTATACGCCATGTTGTGATTTTCATTAAGACAAACGTGTTTTCGGAGATCAAAAGTGCTTGCGCGTCAAAAATTTTTAATATTTTAAATATTATTTTCTCTCCGAATCTCGAGATAAATAATTCTGAAGAGTAATGCATGCTGAACAAATCCAGTAAAGTTTTTTATTTTTGTTGATTTCTAATATTTTATGAGCGATCAAACTTAAAATCAGTGTCCGGGGCAAAGTCGTCACCAAGCCACCGGAGCGAACTCGTCACTGTGACGACTTTATCCCGGTGGTTTTACTCTATTTTTCGTTGCAAATGCGTCATTGTATTTCTTAATTGCAAGAAAATGGTACGCACGTACCATTGCAAAACGACTCGCGTCGACAAGAAACAACTCAGGAAGGCAGTTCTTGCAGTGAAAAAAGATAAAATTAAAACAAAATAAGACAAAGTAAGACAAAGTAAGACAAAATTAAAACAAAAGATAAAATAAAGACAAAAAGTAGCCGCAAAATAATTTGGAGTCCTGAGAACTACGTTGAACGACTATAAGCTAAAGAAAAATAATGATGAAATAACACACTTGGATGACGTGACCGTACGATATCATGGAGGCTTCGGGCGAAAATCAAAGTCAAGGAAGCAGCAGTGGTCGGATTCCGACGAGGATTTAGATAATATGTCCTGCGTGTGCTCAGAGATGACAGAGAACAGAGCTAACAAGAATCAAATTTCGTGCGAGCGTAGGGTACATAAATGCGTGCGCTTTTCTTGCAATTTTCCACCATCGTTTTTTAAATTAGTGTTTCCATTTTTTTGATTAAAAAATAATTAATATAAAATGTATTCCATCATTTTTCATGATTGGAATTATGAATTTTTATTTAAAATTCAGTCCAAGAATAAAGTGACGACTCCGCCCCGACAATTTTGACATTTCAATTTTTGCACCTTTGTCGTTTTTACTCTATACCGGTTGAACAAAGCGACGTAAACCAAAAATGTCTGTATAAATTTTGTAGCCAAGGGTTCACTCTTTACAAGGGTATACCACATTTTACTAAAATTATTTGTTTTGTTGTTAAAAATCGGCACTGAAAAAATAGTGACGACTTCGCCCCGGTTTCCCCTACGAGCACGCGTGCGGAATATATTTAGCAGTCACGTAGTGAAAGCACGTGTCACTCCGTTAAAGAGCCCCAAATCCTGATAAAACCCGATAATGAACGTACAGCGGCACACATGCCGCGCCTCACTATACGAGAAATTATGTATCCAGTAATGGATAGGTGAATTTCACGTGTTATGAATGTAAATACGGGACAATGCGAGATCTCTCCGCAAAAGTGCAATAACGTACAACGGCTCGCTGTTGTAATCCGATTGCATTTCAATAGCGATACACGTGCGTAATAATCACGCGGTGCATGGACGTGAAAGAAATGTGCAGTCTCGGAAAAAAAAGAAATTAAAATCTCATTAATCCTCAATGTCCTATAAAATGATTATTATTTGCGAAATGTGCAAAATAAAGCGCGCCGTTATAATATTGTATTATTGGAATAAAGACTAAATTTTTAATTAAATATGAAACAGAACTGACTTTTGTGCAATCTGACTCGAATTTTAAATAGCTTTTTCCAAAGCTCATTCAATTGATTGTGTGTGTGCACGCGTGAGTGTGTTATATTACCTTCATTGTTATCGTCGTATTGTTTCGGTTTCAAAGCGTCGTGACCCGGCTTCTGCATATATCTGCACAGAAAGAACGGTTTTGCTGAAGTATCTAAAAATTTAGCTAAATACAGATCTGGAAATAATTTTGTTGCACCATCAAAATAATTATAGTAGGTTGCTAAAGTATGAGAATAATGCTGTAAAAAATTTCAACGTTTTTAGCAATCAGTTTGAGTTTTCTACATAATTATTTCTTTTCGTTCTTTCCGTGTGGATCAGATATATGGGACCTACAATCTAACGCTCATTCCTAACGGCACTGTAAAGGGGTGTTCATGGCAAGATCAGTGAACCATACAAGGTGTTTCGTAAGTAAGTACAAAAAATTGAAGGGTATATTCTGTGGCTTATTTTAGGAAGAAAAGATCCTATAAACATATGTCTCAAACTACTTCGTTTTCAAAATACAAGATGTCAAAATTGTAAAAAAAAAATATGAAAATCTGGAATATTTTATTCAAATTTAATATGCGTTCTTTAAAATCATATATTGCTTAAAGATGTTTAACATACTAAAGGAAAGAATAATATTATTAAAAAAATATCTTTAAAAAAAAAGTTGTATCTTTTAGGTGGGGGGGGGACCTCTGGCCTCCCGTCCATGTAATTATTTAATTTCGCGCGCCTAATCCCATTGTCTTGCTTGTACTCTGGCGAGTACTGTGTTCTCGAAAAATTTCTTGTTAAAGTAAAGTGGCAATATAGTTCACTGGGCAAAAAACTCTCGATAGGATGCCCCTTTCCTTCCGAGAGATGGCGATCGAATAAAAACTGACGATTTTAATTAGATTTGAACTCGGATCTGGCCGCAGGGGGAAGTGATCCGCGCCATTCCTTAGGCCTAATAACGCACCTACGGCATTACCGAGTTCAAGACACCGCGGACATACACGAACAATTATACATACACACATTCACTTACACAGCCTCGAGTCAGAAGTTTTATGAGTTTCCGAGTGTGCTAGTTTACAAAAGTCTACCATATTGCTTGGAACGTCTTTATTGAGACGTTCATGTTAATCCGGTCATAGTCTTACTTTTGATGTGATACAACTAGTTTCGTTTTCTCTATTATGACCATATGGGTACCCCCCATGGTCCTTCTTTTATCTGAATAAAAAAAAACTCGGATCTTTGACTTACTAAAGCAGCGCACAACTCTCTTGTGGCGCCACAATCGCCACAATATGTGTGTATACATATATACCTAGTGTAATATATTGTATAATATATTAAAATTCGTACAATACTCACGCTGTAACATGCATTTGCATGTATAAGGGCTTACAAACAATTTATTGTACTAAAAATAATCATAATAAAGATTTCTTCAGCTTTGATCTTGGAAGGTAAAAAAAGAAAAAAGTATGCCGTGCTCTTTGTGTTTCTTATATTATTTACAATAATTATAACTGGTTTTAGCACGTTTAGAATCGAAAAAAAGATATTGCAAACTGCATTTCGCGGATTATTTAGCGAGACAATGCCAACACACGAGCGAGAGGAGATTATTATCATCTCTGTTTTGTGAATAATGAGAGCTTTATGCCACGGCGCCTGAATTCCCTCGGCGCGGGCGCTTCGCTTCGATCAGCGCCGCGGAACAATGAGAGCTTCCGCGGCACGGCGCGCTGTTTCCGCCCACACTTTTCATCGCATCGATGCACATTCCATCATACTTCTCCGCGAATGCATCCTACGATCGGCCGGCCGATCGAACAAATCAACGTAACGCGCGCGGCTAAAATGCCGCAGAAGTACATATCGTAAAGCTAATTGTTCCTAATTGGATTTCATGCGCTTCCACCCACACATTTGTTCGATATTCGTGCTTATATCGAAACTATTCTAACCATTTTGCCGAAACAATAAGATACGATTACGTGGTTATAGTTCAGTTTGTTTTAGTCGCTGATAATTGTATTGCACAAAATCCTAATACGATTATTAAATTAGATATTATGATATTTTATTGGATTTGAAATTATGTTTATAGTTTTATTATTGAATTAATCCTGAAGCATTCGAAATAATTTTGTAGAGAATCTTAATAGCAAGATAAAAAATACGCAGCGTCGAAAATTATAATAAAAAGTATGAAATCGTCACCTTTGAATTTTAACACTTTTAACCATGTGTAAATAAATCTGCTGATTTTCTGGAAACTTATTTTAAAATGTTATCGCTTATATGTTATTTTCTTGCCTTCTTCTATCACAATTCTAAATAGTTGACGTTAGATATTACGGACCCAATGTAATTTCCGGTACCTGAAGAGAAATGATTCCGGTATCAAGAGATTACCGGCGATCGCGCACGTGCACAATAACATCACACTGGAGAAAAATGAGCGAGAGAAAAAGGCAGAGACCTTCGACATTTCAATGTCGAAGTTGCCCGAGCAAATAACCGCTCGTTTCTGCAGAAATTGCTCGAACACGATGTATCGGCCAGGTATCGGAAGAATCGAAACTGCCAGCCGAGCTCGCGTATATACCCTTTGCGACGAGTGCCCTCGATATTCTCCGTGACTCGTAGAATTGCCAAAGCTTTACGAACGCTGAAGCAAGAACTCTCGTATCGCAAGCTAAAAAAAGTTCCGCAAATTTCCGGCTGGAATGCAATCAAACGAAGGAAACTCGGAGCTTCAGTTTGATTTATCGGTATTATTCCGAAAAGCGAGACTGATGCCGCGGGGAAAAAACGGTTCCGATCCGATTTACATTTCGCCTCAAGCGAATTCGATCGGATTCTCTCGACAAGCGTCATTAAAGTACTTCAGCCTTCTCGAACTGGTTGCCACTCGACACGCGCTAGTACTTAATTAATGCAAATGTGCACACAAACAGCTTGTTGCTCCACGTATTCGGCCTTTCGATACATTCCCGATGGAAGCTCGAAGCTTCTTCACGCGCACGGTAAGATGCCCAATCGGAAATTTCTGACTTAAGCCATTACTTACAACGGGCGTAGTACTACACCTGTAATGGCTTGCCGCAGTTGGTTGACCCGTACAGGTACGGTACTGGTTATACTTCAGTTTCAGTACTGCGCCTATGTCAAAAGACCAGCACTGGCATACAAGTCTTGGCCCAGTATTGGCGTAATTCTGGCTTAATAGAAATTGAGTTTATGATGGCAAACCCGTATATCATACAGCTATGCCAAGCGTTGGCAGAATACTGACATCTTAAAATACCAGCACTGGCATACAAGTCTTGGCCCAGTATTGGCATAATTCTGGCTTAATAGAAATTGAGTTTATGATGGCAAACCCGTATATCATACAGCTATGCCAAGCATTGGCAGAATACTGACATCCTACGGGCTGAGTGGCGCGGGCGACTGCGCGGGCTCGCGCGGCAAGAGAGTTCGGCTCGCGCCCGCTACGCGGCGCATCGCCAGTATTTTTTCGCGTGATTAAGATTCAACATCGACTCCTATATCTAGGGCAGCTCGGCAGGGTTTCTCCAGCGTTCTCAAGTTTGCCAGTCAGGGCGTTCTCACCAGTAGGGTCTCTGACATAACCCTTTTTGATTACGAAGTGTCCTCATCCGGGGCCTTGCGTTTATACCTGCTTTGCAGGGCATTAACTTTTTTCGGTAAGAGTCGACAGAGAGCAAAATTCAAATAATATTGTAACAATAATAGATAGTTTGCCATCTATTATACTATGCCATCACAATACTGGTTTGCTACTACTGTCGCATCACTGGCAAACCAGTACAGAACATCGTTATCATCCCAGACATATGTCAGTATCGCGCCCGTAGTTACGTCGGTACTGCGCCAACACTCAGCCTATACTGGCCTAGTACTGGTTTGCCACTACTGGCGCATCACTGGCAAACCAGTACAGAACATCGTTATCACCCCAGATATATGCCAGTATAGGTGCAACACTGGGCTGCCGGTACCGCGCCAGTAATGCCAGTACTGGGGTGGTACTGCGCCCTTTGTGGATTTCTTAATGGGTGCCGATGCGAAAAAATTTCGATTGTATCGTCGGGGAAAAGATATCCTCTTTTCTTGTCACAGCCGGATTCATTATACCGTGCGAGGTAAAGTGCAATACGGTAATGTTAAGATTGTACAAAATTATCTCTCTCTCTGACGAGCCGTATAAGTAAAGTGCACTTCCCACCATCAAGCATCAAGTAACTCCTTGTTAGATAAGTTAATTATTTTCTAACTTAACCAGATTTAATAGAAGAGTTAAATTTTATTAAATAAAACGTAAACCTGTAGAGAAGAGCGCTCCCTATTAATTTGCGCATAAAAACTTACGTACTTTAACATACTTTATGTACTAAGGTTACTTGAAATGCTAATGCATCAACATTCTAGACTTTGTAGCCTGCAGCTACGAGATCGCGTTTCTCTTATTTATTTTAAGAAATTGTTCGAAAGAAGCCCCGGTAACCATGCGCGTAATGGAATGCGTGAATACATATCTACCGAATTGTATATCGACAATAGTATATGTATATTGCCGAGTTTCGAAATTTTCCATTTTTCCTCGTGTGCGTATATACTATATGTCTATGTGCGTTGCCTGACCCCAATCGGAAATTTCTGACTTAAGCCATTACTTACAACGGGCGTAGTACTACACCTGTAATGGCTTGCCGCAGTTGGTTGACCCGTACAGGTACGGTACTGGTTACACTTCAGTTTCAGTACTGCGCCTATGTCAAAAGACCAGCACTGGCATACAAGTCTTGGCCCAGTATTGGCGTAATTCTGGCTTAATAGAAATTGAGTTTATGATGGCAAACCCGTATATCATACAGCTATGCCAAGCGTTGGCAGAATACTGACATCTTAAAATACCAGCACTGGCATACAAGTCTTGGCTCAGTATTGGCATAATTCTGGCTTAATAGAAATTGAGTTTATGATGGCAAACCCGTATATCATACAGCTATGCCAAGCATTGGCAGAATACTGACATCCTACGGGCTGAGTGGCGCGGGCGACTGCGCGGGCTCGCGCGGCAAGAGAGTTCGGCTCGCGCCCGCTACGCGGCGCATCGCCAGTATTTTTTCGCGTGATTAAGATTCAACATCGACTCCTATATCTAGGGCAGCTCGGCAGGGTTTCTCCAGCGTTCTCAAGTTCGCCAGTCAGGGCGTTCTCACTAGTAGGGTCTCTGACATAACCCTTTTTGATTACGAAGTGTCCTCATCCGGGGCCTTGCGTTTATACCTGCTTTGCAGGGCATTAACTTTTTTCGGTAAGAGTCGACAGAGAGCAAAATTCAATTAATATTGTAACAATAATAGATAGTTTGCCATCTATTATACTATGCCATCACAATACTGGTTTGCTACTACTGTCGCATCACTGGCAAACCAGTACAGAACATCGTTATCATCCCAGACATATGTCAGTATCGCGCCCGTAGTTACGTCGGTACTGCGCCAACACTCAGCCTATACTGGCCTAGTACTGGTTTGCCACTACTGGCGCATCACTGGCAAACCAGTACAGAACATCGTTATCACCCCAGATATATGCCAGTACAGGTGCAACACTGGGCTGCCGGTACCGCGCCAGTAATGCCAGTACTGGGGTGGTACTGCGCCCTTTGTGGATTTCTTAATGGGACACACGCTTGCCTGATCCCGTTCCACTGGCGAGCTTACAGCAGAAAGCATTTCGACAGTTCGCCGAGTCTAACAATATATTGCTTTACTCAATTTCACGTTACCCGGTTTCATTATTATTTACAAATATGTACGCACTGCTACAAATACGAATTGCAAATTGTGAAATATTATGTCTACTTTTCATATAATTCAAATTTAAGTGGATATAAAAGACAAACTGTAAGCGTTAGCACTTTTCCAGCGCGGAGAAAAACATGCGCGTTAAAATACATATATGTGCGCAAAAAAAAAGAATTGGGTAACTCCGGTATTTACGCCGCGCGGTGTTTTATGCCGCAGATGTCAGAAAAAATAGAAAGAATGAAGGTACTTGCTCGCAATTATTCTGTTATGTGTCTTTATGCCATATTAGTATTGTGTTGTAATTTCAGTTCTTTACTGTTAATATTAACGAAACTGTCGTGAGTTGAATCGATTTCTCAGCGTAGTAAGAACCGCGATCTTGTGATGTTACGACCTACGTAAAATGATTACTGTAGAGAATGTAAAAAGTTTAATGGTTATTTCATGATACATAAGTGTAGAGGGATAGTAAATGATGGAATACAACAAAATACAAGTGCATAGCTCTTGTATTTTTTGTTTAACTTAATATCTTGTATATCCCTCCTGTTTAGGATATACGATAATTTAGCGTGCGGGATTTATGCCATAGTACACTTTATAAAACTCAAAATCTCCTATATGTTCTTTTTCCTTCTTTTTTTAGATCATATAACAATAATCTTGAATGCATCTATCGCTCTTCTATTTTCTTTTTTAAATTTTTCAGTTTTATAATTTGTTTATCATTCTTACATCTTAATAAACTTTTTACGCACATTTTATAACTTATTATGACATTTTATTGCCTTATTTATAAACATTATTTGTAATTTTTTATAAGACGTATATTTCACCCATGAATGTCATATAACCCACCCCTCTGGGATATATGGCAAAAATGCAAGAGTTTCTAAAAGTTTTTTTAAATAAATACAAAGAATGAATATTTAATATTTCTATTTTTTTATAGTAGTAGACAGTATAAAGTTTTTATTAGTATAATTTATTTGGCTTAAACATAGTAAATAGTACTCGATAAATTAAGTTTCCCTTAGCTGTGGCATATATACCGGATTTACCATATTTTTTAATTGAAAAAATCTTTAGTTTCAACGTGAAAATCTTGCAGTGAGATTATATCGCGTTAAATGAAGAAAACTTGCTTAAATGAAGTCATTATATAGTTGAACCAAAAGAAAAATATTGAAATAAAAAGTTGAAATTCTTAGAATAAGATTATAGTCATCTTGTTTATATACGAAACTATCTATATCTTTTTATAAGAATTTCAACTTTTTATTTCAATATTTCTTTCTTATGGTTGAACTATAACTATATAATGACTTCATTCAAGCAAGTTCTCTTCGTTTAACGCAATATAATCTCATTTCAAGATTTCCACGTTGAAACTAAAGATATTTTCACAAATCAAGAATATTCTTTCTTTCTGTGTGAATATCCAACTAAATATTTATAGAATATACAGTGTATTGTATATTAAAAATTTATAAAATTATATTCTGTAGCAGATACGAAAAATCAAATTGGAATCAAGAAACACTTCATGAAAGCTTTAAAACTAATTCAAGAAATATTAGGCATTTGCAATGTTCACTGGTATCTATATAAATAAAATTATCTAGATGGTCATCCAGATAAAGAAATAGAATCATCTTTATCTTATCTAGATAAAAAAATACAAAGTAAATTCACCTTCATCTTAGATAAAAAATCATGTTATCTTTATTAATTTTCCTCGTTAATCATACGCCATAAGAAAATCTTTGGAATCAAAGAAACGGAAGCAAGCATGCAACTCTTTGAAGAGTGGAAGGTTTCCTACGACAATACACCTTGCGCTTATCACCGCCGCGACAATCTACGATCATTTCGTCTTCATCGTTTTGATTTTAGAAAATGCGCTCCGCGGCCGTGTGCATCGCCTTCGTCCTGACGTACACGAGCGGGTCGTTTGTCGCGGGTTTGCGATACATCGATCCGCAGGCGGGAAGTAACGGCGACATCGGCGACAAACGATTGGACCTGACCGAGCCGTCGTGCGACGAGCTGCGCGCCATGTGGAGGTACACGAAGAGGCAGAGCAGAGCCGCTAAAACCACCAACGGATATCCCATGTACTCGTTCAATCCCAATATATGGCCGCGTACCGCGGTGTTTCCCGATCGCATTAAATTATCCAGAGGATACACGCGAGGTAAGAGCCTTACGTTTGCTCCGTTACACGAAGCCGCGACGGAACTTAGGCGAGATCTTTTTAAAAATTCGGGGATTTGCCTTTGCCATCCGGGGACAGAATATAGAAAAAAAATGATATAGAGATGATTTCTTTAAACGTAAGATAAAAAATTTGCAAAAATAAAAAAAACTGATTGACTTTGCGCAGATATTGTCGCTCCTACACGATTGAAATTGCGAGAAGAGTTGGAAGGTAAGCAAATTTTTTGTATAATTTTTCATATTTTGTGTGTATGTGTCGCTTGCTGAATGTAAAATTGCGTACAAACGATTTCAAAGATAATTAAGTATTATTCCTCGTAAGATCGTTTGTTTAGTCGGGCTCGACTTGATGAAAATACATTTAGGTATCTCGCTACGCTATTGACAGTAATAATTAAGACGCAAATTCTTGCGCGAATCGATGTTCTTTTTTAATATAAAAAAAGCGCCGTGTAGTTATGAAAAGGGAGGGGGAAGGGGTGAAACGGTCGGATGTAAGGGAAGAAACGCGTGCGTTTTATCGATTTTATGCATCGAGTGGTGCATCGTAGCCTACTAGAGTTACAGCGCAAACCTGCACCCAGGCAGGCTGGCAATACCATCTTGCAAATACGCGACGCACATGTGGGTCAAGCGCGCCACTTTACCCACGTATATATGCGTCAGGCACTTACGCTAACGAGTGTACGCTACGATTCAGGCTAATTATCGGGGGAATGTTGGTTACCTATCGCTTTGAAGCGCGAATAGCATCGCAGCGCCGGCTCGATTCGCAGGCGCTTTGATCGCGTCTAAATCCGATTGCTCCCGTGCAAAGCGCGAACGCGCAATTAACACACATCGCGCTCGAATTATTTAATTCCTCCTCTGTGCGATTTTTAGTTAAATCAAAAAATTGGCCTGTTCAATCATAGTTAAAATGCAAAGATAAATAACAAACTTATTTAATTTCAGCAACAACTCCTAAGGGACCACAAAACCTTGACAGGAGTAAACATTAGATAAAAGGGGAGTTGTAAAAAGTTGTAAATTAATAAGAGTATAAATTTTTTGTTATGTATGTATGTCTGTTAAGTACATTTAACAATATTTTGGTACAAAAAAATGGGATTTTATATGATAAATATTAACATCACTGTGTCCATTTCAATTCTGTTCTGCGAAAGAATCTTGCTTGAATGCTAACTATACTTCACAGAAAAGAAAGAATATTTTTATTTAAAGAATATCTTTATTTTTGACATGTAAATCTTAAAATGCACGGAGAGAATTTTCTCTTAAAATTTACCCTGAAATCACGGTAGTTGTGGAACGTACCGCACCAAGAATTTTATGCGAGCTATTCTGAAATATCTACCATAATAAAAAATATTAATATCTATTACATTAAAATATAAAATATGTTTGATTAATTTTACTAAAATATATCTAGGAAATTTCAATAATTTTTCAAAATTTACCAATCTGCTTGGTAATTTTTATCACGTTGTTTATAAAATGTCTTTTGTATATTTTAAAAATTCCTTGGTTGCCAAGTTGTCTCAAATTTGTAGTGAATTTAAGGGTAAAATATAACAAAAAATTCTCTTCGTGTGAGATTATACATCAACATTAAACAAAGATAAATTACTTGCATCAAAGCATTGGGGTAACTCCGGTATTGACGCCGCGCGATTTACGCTGCAGATGTAAAAAAAAAATAGAAGAAATAAAGATACTTGCTCGCAATCCATACTGTTATGTGCTTTTATCCCATATTAGCATTGTATTGTAATTTCTTTACTGTTAATATTAACAAAACTGTCGTGAGTTGAATCGATTTCTCACCGTAGTAAGAAGCGCGATCTTGTGTTACGACCTATATACGTAAAATGATTACTGTAGGGAATGTAAAAAGTTTAATGGTTATTTCATGATACATAAGTGAGATATAGGACAATTTACTATAATCTAAAAAGAGAGAGAAGGAGAAAGAAAGACAGAAACATGCAGAGAAAGATAGAGAGAGAATCAATTAAACTATAATTAAAAGCTGCTAAAATTAAATTATTCTGTTATTTATCTTTACATTTATGCACACACTATGGCGCCAGTAACGCGGTAAACTCATTTATAATCATTCTCTAATTTGTAAACTTTAAGCACGTACAATGTTTACTTTTCACGATTGCTCGGGTATCTCTCGTCAATTATTAATAGTCACATTATATTTATTTTTACTATCTGGTTGAGTATCGACGGTTGTTCAATCATATAACATTTCACAATCACCGTACCGTGAATTATAGTTTAGCGGGTTTATTTAACTCACTGCGTTTACACAAACGCGAAAACAAAGCTCAAGCTCGATTAACATCTAATTTACACGCAAGAGATGTACGCCCCGATGCCACCAACTACGAAATTCGTGACACCTTTTCGCCCATGCGAAACGTCAACGTCCTTTTCAAAACCCCTTTCATCCGTCGAAGCCCGCAGTACACGGGCTTTTTGACCTGACATCACTCATTTCCACCCACGCGGCGAACGCACGTATAGTTCACGATGATTTTAATCACGATCGTGATATGTTATGTCGCGTACGACTGTTGTTCCGAAATCGTGTGCCGTTAATTTAAAATAGTTTTCAACTGATTTGTTTTGAGAAACGTCAACTTTCTTTCCTGTAGGAACCAATTCTGCGAACATTAATTAACCGGTGATTTAACAAGGTCCCTGTCTCTTTCTGAAAACCAAACAAAAAAGCAAAACAATTCCATCTGCCTCAGATAATTTTCAATTAATATTCATAAGATCCCAGATAACAGATAAATATTTTGGTATAAAAGAATACGTTTCCTTAGAAATCTTTTCTACTCGGCAAGACTTGCATCATAACAAAGCTTAATTAAATAAAATTAAAAATGCTTCTTGCATGTATCTGATGTCGAACAGTTTATGGCTTTCTTCGCTATGGATTCTTCGCTCTCGCGGCGTTATTGATTTTCACGCAATGAGGGGGACAGTTTTTTGCGTCGCGCAAAATAGCATTTGCAGAAAAGAGACTGATGCAAAGAGGGCCGATAGGCAGAAAGTGAAGAATTATATGTATAATGATAATTCGCAGGGAGACACGCCGGACGACCGCGTAGCCGGGCCGCCGGAGGTGCACCAATTTACGGAAGGATGGTGCACAAGGCCCCGGCAGGAAACAGATTGCGAAACGCGATGCGGATGTCGCCTGCGCGTGTGAAGATCATCGAGAACCTCTCGCGACATTTCGGGACCGTAAACACAGGCCCGTACACGCCGAACAATCGTCGCACTAGCTTCCGCGTCGGCGGTATCTCGCCGCAAGTTCCTCAAACCGGTAGTTTCGAAACGCTCAAAAATCTCCTCCAGGCCGAGAGAGCACGTGAATTACAGGTCAGTGTCACCTAATTGAGTTTTCTTTTAATGCTTCTTGGACACTTATCATCATAAAAATTTGTGTGTTTAATTTGCTGCTCTCTAAATTTCATAGAGTGATTACGATAGTCACTCCAGAGAGAGGGTTGTCACTCTAATTTGAGTAAATACGGGCACTCATGAGGTAGGAGTAAATTTTTCACTCAAATTTTTAGAGCGGCTACTCTACCGGAGTGATACGATCTCACTCTAAAAGTCTCTAAAGCTATAGTAAATCACGATTCACTAAAGATCGACTGAAAAACTAAAAGAGTGAAATTTTTCACTCAAAATTGTAAAGTGACATAATTCACTCCTATGAACACTGATCTACTGCACACGAAAAGAGTGTCCTTTTACTCAAATGGAGTGCGATTTCACTTCAACTTATAGAGCACAATTTTACTCTTTCTTAGAGTGGCGAGTCACTCGAAGTACACAGGCTCAATTTTTACTTTTTGTTACACTTGCATTTCACTCGTTTTGAGTGATATTTCACTCTTCAACTTTTAAAGAGTATACTTTGTAAAATGGCTGGTATGTTAATTATCTCAAAAGATTTTTCGTAGAAACGATATCCCTATATCCATAAAGAGAAGATTCGATAACATTATATATATCTTCTTATATGAGTTGCTTTATATTATCAGGTCGCGTTATCAAAAAAATATATTTATTTCTGACCAATTCATTCTTATATTTATTCTTAATACACTATATATATATATATGCAAATATCGGTTAAATAATATGTGCTTCAGGAGCAACATTTAGCCGAAGAGATGATAGCGAAAGCCGCCGCTTTCAGAGAGGGTAAAGATCAAATAAACGAAGAGCAACATCTGAAACAACAATCGCGAAAGCAATTCTCCAACCCATCGCTCCAATCCACACTCCTAGAAATGACACCAAAAGTCAATTACGATTACAATCAGCGCGGGCGTTATAACAACGCGCCTAACATTGGTCAAGCTTGGTCGGTAAGTTCTTTTACCTCTACGTAAAATTTATATAAGAAACTTTCTCTCTCTCAGAGTTTCTCCACCATTCCTTCTTCTAACTTTTCCCAAATCCGACGTTGCAGTAATCTCTAATCTAGATTCTCAATTAAGTTTTATTGTACAGTGTGTAATACTTCTTTCCAAATTCTCTCTTCCTCTTCTCGAGTTCTAACATACTTAAATCCTGTAGATCGCGCGTAATATTTGGTTTCGCATTTACGATTTCTATGTTTCTTAAGTCCCCACCATGTCCAAAATCGGAATATAAGACATCTTAATGATGTCTTAAAGATGTCTTTAAGACATCTTATGTCCCGATTTTGGACATATATGCTGTATACATTCTTAAATTAAAACATTGTTATATCGCATTATTTTACAAATTTATCGCCTTCACAACCTGAGATCGTGTACATTTTCTTTTTCGCAGAGGAGCGGACCTCTTTCGCGAGAATACATGTTACCTTAGTATGCTGCGAACTGTTGCGAGGAAATGATGCAAATCCGGAAACTGCCGCGTGCATACTAGTGTTTGTGACTGCTCTGTAACCGACGACGCAGCTGCAGCCGGTTGCAGCTGTCATCACCGAAGCTGCGACTGCAAGAACATAAGCGACGGCACTCATCTCGAAGATCGCGCGCATTTTGAAGAACCTGTAGCACCTGTATCTCCGCGCGAACCTTTAAATCTTTGTGTCAACGATACGTAAGTGCAAATCAGAAATTTCAATCCAATATCGGCCAATGTCGAGAAATCCTTTCGACATCCAGCTGCGAAAAAGGCGGTCCTCTTCCGCATCGAGAGTTTTAATCCCAAATGAATTCTAGGAAAGGAAATGTGTATCAGAAACGGATTGAATGTAATCTCTATTGAGTTGAAAGCTTCAAAGAGTTATATTTCCTAAATACATCTGAATATCGCATGCATATCTCTATAACGCAAATAGCATTAAATATGAAATTAAATATTAAATGCATGAAATAAATTTCATTTACATATTGGGTCAATATCATTGACGATGTGCATGCGTTTCTTTCATATATTTGTGCAGTTCGATGTTTCGCAACGGCATCGAAGCGAGTAATTTGACATAAAACGGCATATTTTCGTCGATTTTAAGTTTCTCCGCGTTTGAAGTTTGTAAGGTATCAAACATCAGGGAGGAAAAAAGATTAATATTACAGTAGATTTCCTAAATTTACAACAATTGTTTGTTTGGAGAAACTCAGAAAAAGCAAACTTCCCCTAAAAGCTACGAATTTTTACTGCAGTATAAAACCAAAAATTGCAATCTCTCTCTCTCTCTCTCTCTCTCTCTCTCTCTCTCTCCCCCTCCCCCCCTTTCTCTCTCCCTCCCTCCCTCCCTCCCTCCCTATTATTTTCCAAAAATAATAATAATAATCTTTTTATATCTTTTGTTAAGTGAGGCGCAGTTTGTTTAAAATATTAAATCGGATTTCAAAAGTATATGCCGTAGACGCCAGAAGATCGCCCGTCAAGTACATTGCGAAAAAACTCGAAAACGCAAATGCGATTCAACGCGCAGTTGCATTGACTGAATAATTTATACAGCTTCCACGTGCAGAATTTTAATACTATTCAGGAAAGAAAACGTCACTTGGAGAACATCGGACATTTGATGTTGTATGTTGTTAAGTGAAAAACTGTGACGCACGTGATAGCAATCGTTCCGTCTAAGATCAGTTTAATTATATAATAAGTTGTTGTATATTTTGATTTGTTAATATTGTTTCTACGTTAAATATTTATTATTCAAATAATTTACATAAATATAATGTAAAATCATATTATTTATCATTCTACGATTATTCTAGTTTAATTTTGTAAAATATGCGTTTTATTTTTATTAGTTCGTTGTATTGTGAAAGAGAGATATTCGTTGCATGGTTCGATACTCGATTTAAATACGGCAAAATATTCTCGAGGATGTTTGCATGTAAATGTTTGCAGCTGTGCCAAATAAAATGATCGCATCCCCGCTTCTTTCTAAATATATTTTTAAAAAAAACGGTACTTGGACAATAAACTAGTAAGACTTATATGTAACAAATTTTGACATTGTACATTAACTTAATGTAAGAAACTCTAGTATATTCTTCGATAATCCATCAAAATGAGTATTATATTGTGCCGATGTATATTGGAAACAAAAGACAATAATTATTCTTAAGAAAAGGTTTGTGCGTACAATACTTCTGTGTTCTTAATACGGATACACGACTATATAAATTGTAGTGAAAGAAAAAAGGAAAAAAAACGAGGAAAAAGATTATTTCTGATGTCTTATAAAACGAGATTAAGACAAAGGCTTTTATTTGCGGGTATAATTGATGCTAGTTGTACGTGCAAGCAATGTTACATCTTGACCCTTAAATGTTTAAATAATGTTCGCGTGCATAATGCATGTAAGAATAGAAGGGCAACGTAATGAGCTAGGACAATATAAATTGTACGTCATTCAATATTTTACCTATAAAATTTAAAATATTTAGTAAATTTGCAATTTTGCCACCTCCTAGGCAAAAAATGCAGCACCGTAATAATGAATATTAAACAAACAATTAAGGGTTAAAAAATGATCATCTTAATGACAATAAATGTAAAAGTTTCTTGTAATCCTATTTAAAAAAAAAAATTGAAACTGCGTAGGACGACTATTTGTGTGGCTTACTCCGTAGCTCTCATGCTGAGTAATAATCACTTTCAGCTTTTGTAGTTCATACAAAAAACATAAATGCGAAAAAAAGCTGGATATAAGATATAACTATTATACATAAACTGACGGCCCGCGCTCTGACCGGGAAAACTTTATACTTGTATATTTGAATACTACATATCTATGTACACATATATATTATTACCTACATACACGAACACAAATGCACAAACATATCACATGATACACCCTTTGATCCCCAGTTTCTCTTAAAATTTTTGATGAATTTTAATAAACACTAATCAACACAAGATATTAGCGTTTTTATTGTTTATCATATTAAGATATATTACGTGCGAATATTTATGGCTATATCCGTTGTCACGGCTGTAACAGATGTGCATATAACTTATATTTCATTACGTCTTAGCAGAAATTAATTAATAATGTTATTAATTCGAGTAACAAAGCGAGTGACAAGTTAAGGCAAGAGATTAAAATCTTCTAAAAAATAAAATCCAATTGACATTGTTAAAATAAATATTTGATTTCTTATAAAAACTTAATTTGATACGATTGTTAAAACATATAGTAACAAAAGCTACCGATTTGTAGCTAAAGATATAATATTCTTGCAAAAAGATCCTTTTTCATTTCGCCGTTTTTATCTTTTATTTCAGCAAAATAAAGATCTATTACAGTTGTATACCTTTGATAGGATATTTCATATTTATTCTCTTCTTTTGAATAAAATCTTTAGAACTGAAAATCAAACATTTAATTCTTGTTTCTTTATACTCCGTAAATCATTATATAGATTAAAATTTTATTGTAATTAAAACAATTTAATTAATTTTTCATTCACCTGTCGTACGAATGTCACGATTATTGAAGAAATTACAAATTATCCAATTGACAAACACGTGAGCTCTCGAACTGACTCTTCGTGTGACACCTTGTTTGTCGTGAGATAGACTTCACATACACGAAAGGCTTCTTCAAGAAAGGCTGTTACTTACAATATATCATAGATTGTTTTAAAATACTGTCGTTAAGGCTGAGGTTCTTAATTGAGACCCAGTGCCTAATATTACAAACTAGAGACTGGTCGAACAATCTCGAGATCAAGATTCGAGCAAGCTGCAAACTTTATTAAAGAGTAAAGATATTAAGCGTATTTATACAAATATTAATGGATCGATTTAAAGTAATTGTCTCAACTCCCATTATCTTCTTTCTAAGAGGAAGAGAAAAACCTATTATACAATGTTACCAATCGCATTTATCTATACCGCTACCACATGTAACTTCTATATATATATATATATATATATATATATATATATATAATAACATGAATATTAATAAAATCTACTCATTCATTATAAAAGGAACAGCATTAAAGTGATATATAAAAGAGCATGTGCAGCGGCTCGAATACTTTCCTCTCTAAACTCTTGAAACCTCACACAGTGTGCTTACCTATATTTTATTATTAGATAGTAAAAATTGCCAAATATATAATGACAATAAATTAATCATAGGTGATATTTTAAAACAGGAGAGAGAAAGATAATCTTAAGTACGTTGCATTCTGTAATTGAAATGAAAGACTTGCATATTATTTAAGATATATAAGTGTCACTCTTATACATATATACTACTCCTATACATATGTATGTATATGTATATATGTGTATATATACAGAGTAAGGCATTTAAATTGAGACACACTTGAATATCTTGAAAAGAAAGCATTTAAGAAAATTAATTTTTGTATTACACGTGCATTATTTCCACCTTTAGACAATACAATTTTCGCCTAAAACACATTTTTTCTTAAATACTTTCTTTTCAAGATATCCAAGTGTCTCAATCTAATTGCTTTACCCTGTATATATGTACATATATATATACACACACATATAGATATATATCGTTAGCATGCATATGATTCTCGTGCATCTACTCGATAAATTAATGAGACTATACCTTTATCACCGGACTTGACATAGAAAACCTTAATATTTTTTTTTTTATTATGGTATAAACTATGTCTATTAATAATTATAGAAAATTTCAAGCTAAAATGACAGACAATAATTAACGGTAAAATATATTTAATATTAAAAGTTCTTAGAATTAAGGCAAAGAAAAGAAAGAAAAAAAATCAACAAAGAAACCGAATAACATATTTACGGTAAATGTACACTTGCTTGTTCCAACACTTCAACATTATCTATCGAGCATTTACTGCTAATTTTAACTTTAAGATTTAATTTGCGCCCCGCTTCTTTGTAATAGGGCAGTATTTTATTTATAATATACGCGTGAAATATTTTGAAATAAATAAAAATGTATCGAGATCTACTATAATTATTCTTTCTACATTTTGATATAATGTATACATAATTATTTGTGTGCGCATCTTTCTAGATAAATTATTGCGACATTTATGTATGCACAAAAGATTTAATTTAAAAAATAATTACACTGAGGAAAAAATATTTTAATCCAAAAAAATATTTGATAGGTGGCTCCTAATAGCCACCTCCTAATAGCCATATATTTAATTGAAATAAAAATATCTAATTCTAAATAAATATGTGTAAAAAATAAGTAAATATGCTATTAGGATCCACCTAATAAATATTTTTTTGGATTTTTTCTCAGTGTATAACTGCGTTGATACATAAAATGTGTATTAAGTAGAGAAATGTATTATTATATCTATTGATGACAATGCTTACGCGTGAACGCGTCATATAACGAAAACATTAAATTTACTTTGTAGATTAAGCAATAGTTTAATTCTGTTAAAGTATAGATTACTATAGATCTATATCCTCAAAGACTTTGTAGTTGTTTCGTTATCGAATTTTCTTAATTTTACAGCATACAAAATACCAAAGCAATTATGTAAAATCGTTAAATGCTTATTGCTACATAAGCTGGCTCTCGCTATTAAGAATACGTTATATAAATTGATGACTAGAATTAATTGTTGTAAATCGAAGTGTATACATGTAAAAAATTACACTTAAAGAAATTAAAAGAACTAGTTAAAGCAACTATTACACGTATAGACAATACCACCTAATTTAAATATAGATATATTACGCATTTTCTGTCAATTTCTGTCTACCAATTCATATTAACATTATAAAAATTGAGTCAATTTTAACAAAAATTGTGATAATTTTTACATCTTAATTATCAGAATACTCTTGTTAATTAATGATTTGAAATTTTACTGCAGTAAAATCCACCGAAATTTTAAAAATGATAAAATTTGCATAACCCAAATTTTCTGCTCATATGGTAATTTAGAAATTA
>JASTWP010001677.1:0-63104 GCA_030770255.1 Temnothorax ravouxi
TTCTTCAAGTAAAATTTTAAAAATTAAAGTAAATTAATAGCACCCTGGCGAAAATAAAGCGTTTGAAAAGCAGAAATTGCAACGCTTGAGCGTTTGAAAACGTCTTTCAAACGCTCAAACGTTGCAATTTCTGCTTTTCAAACGCTTATGAACTTCCTATTTTCGCCAGGGCATGTATACGCATATGTATATATATATATATATATACACATATAATAATTATTATCTATAATTAATGAACAAATTAATAATATATACAGGATTTTTAAATAATATATATAATATATATAAATAGTAATTTTTTATTAAAATAATAAGCAAAAAATAAATAAATTAGCAGTTAAGGAAAATGCAAGTCTTATACATTCTATTTATATATTTTTTAGTTTTTTTGGTACTCTATATATAAAATTTGAAAATATTACGAGACAGAAAAAAATATTTACTTTAAAACCGTCATATCAATGTTCAAAAAATTCTATGCTTCAGACATTTTCTTCGACAACGTGACATTGATCAATATGCAAAGTATCGATCTATCGATATAGTTGAACTTTGTATTCTCAGTGCGGACATTCGCTTCTAAGGCCCGGTTTCACCAACGTGATTTAATCTAATCGGTCGATTAAACTCACTCTTTGTCTCTTTCTAGAAGAACAGTTGGAAAGAGATGAAGAGTGAGTTTAATCGACCGATTAGATTAAATCACATTGGTGAAACCGGGCCTAAATACGCCTGTCTCACCTCGTATCGCGCGATCTTCATATTTAGCGAGCGAAACTCACAATCAGAATTAGGCTAATCTATAGCGCCGTGAGTCACTGAACGTGCGGTAAGGATATAGGTCTCTATTTCCATACAGTGACTGACTTCTCCATCGGTGCAGTACGTATCGTCCGCATGTATGTACGAAGCGGGCGAAACCCGAACGACGCGATTATCTTATTTGATTTGCTACTGATCCTCATGGTCGCCCGACCGTGTCTTTCTCTTTCTCACGAATGCGAGCGCACTCCGCTCCGGCGAAACCGCCGCCACCGCCGCCACCGCCGCCGCCGCGCCGTCGCTCCGCTCTACTCTCGTATGTCACAACAAAGGTGCGCTAAAACCCTGATCAGCCGGAATCGATGGCGGCGCCGCGCGCTGGCGGTGGAACAACCGCCGAGGTGAAACTCGCATAGGTCGCCTCGGGAGTCTATCGTGTCTACCGCAGATAGATAAAGATACGTAGGTGGGTAGGGTAATGCGTAGGTATGCGCGACGACGTCTAAATTCATCTGTGTGATTCGGTCGCCGCGCTTCAGCTAGAGAGAAGAGACGGATATCTTCTTCTCTCCCGTCTCTCTCTCCGGATGGCGTCGCTCCTCATGACAAAGGCCGGTCAAACCTGCCTGACAACCTGTAAAATTCCTATGAATGAGCGCAACCTCTGCTGGTCACCAACACGAAGCGCTCCGTTCTTCGGAGGAGCACGCGCGCGCGCCGCGGCCGGCGCGCAACTCGACCTCGTCCGTTATTAAATTCCTCGACCTCAAGGAGTCAGGCTCCCTCCGGAGTACGACGGCGGAGGGAGAGGAGGGGAAAGACTCAGGTCGAAACGCGGTGTGACGCCACGTGACAACGTTTTCTCCGATCCGTGGGCAGAACGGCGGATACGTGGGATACTCGCGTCGCATAATGTATCCCGAATCTTCCCATTTACTTTTAAATCGGAGTAATAACCTTTCGCAGCGATATCGCGACGGTAAACGAGACAATAATATCGCAATCGAAATCAAATAATAGTAACATCAAATATCACTACGTACGATAATTTGAGATTTATCTCAAATTTATCGAAGAATGGATCATTGACATTTAATTTAACAACCTGGGAACGGACGTTTGGGATGATTTGTACCCAGTATCGAAAAAATAAAGCTCACGTCACAGTAATTTTAATATGCTTCTTTCGTTTTTTAAATATTTTTTTGGCGTCTCCTTACTTTTTTCAGAAAGTGTCGAGTTTTATATACATACATTGCCCTTAAATACTAATAAATTATCATAGAACAATCAAAACTATGCAATTGGAAGGTAAAAATCACTGTAAGTGACCATTTATGCAAAAAGAAGGGTGACCGTTCCCAAATTAATTACTGACCGCATATTATTTACATTGACATCGGCGGCGAGGTAATTCAGGGATCTATTAACGCAGCGTAAATGTCTCCGTTCAGAATAATGTAGTCAATGTAGAATCGATCGAGCGGCGTATGGGTGCGTTCTCTCCGTACGTACATGTGCGTACACGTGCGTCGATCGAGTTTCCTCGTAAAAAAAAGGCGCGATTTAAGGACGCGGCGGGAATTAACGAGGAGACGAGAGGAGCAGAGTTATTATCCTCGCGGCGCGCGCACGCGTGCAGATATACTCTCGATCCTCAAGGTTGCGCCGTAGCCGATAGCGTGTGTGCGTGTGTGTGTGTGTGTGTGTGTGTGTGTGTGTGTGTGTGTGTGTGTGCGTGTGTGTGTGTGTGTGTGCGTGCGTGTGCGCGCGCGCGCGATGCCATCGATACTTGGTCACGTGTATATAGGTATACAGGTGCGGGCGGGCCGCGCGTGTGAGCCGACCGGCCCGTTCTTTAAATTTCCAAGTCGAACACGGTCTCTCCGGCCGTCCTTGCCGGATGTCTCGATTTTCCATGCCGGGGCTGATAAACGCGGCAGCTTACGGGCTAATCCACGTGATGTCCCCTCGTGGCGTTATCGTATCCTAAACTCGTCGCGAACAGTAACGGCGCGCGCGTTACGGTCCTCTCCGGTCCGAATGTTCCCGAGAAAGTTACCAACGCGCGCTCTCGTTCGTCTCTCGCGCGCGCGTTCTCCGTTTTACGCCACGTTCTCTTCGCCGTGCCATTTACGTTACGACGAGCGGAAGGCGGCGCGGGAATATATCCCGGAGACGGCTCCGTGACACGCGACATCTCTTGCGCGCGCTCGTTTCAGATAAGCGCGGCCAATAACGATCGCGGCCATATCAGAATTATAATGTGCCAGTGATATAATAATAGATAAGCGCGAGAGAGATGTGACATTCCCGTACGCGCACGATTGGGTGCGCATGCTGAGAGAAATCCCACACACACATATATATATATATATATATATATACGTTTCGAGCCAGAAATAATCCCAACGAGCTGATTTTAATATTTATCAGATAACTCTATAATAAATCAATCTTTCCGTTAATCTTTTTTTTTATCAAATCTGCCATTTTTTAAATAAAAATAATTAATTAACTCTTGACAAGGTCAGTATATTAATATCGACAATAAGTTTCTTTATAAATCTAGAATTGATTTTTCCAAGTCAAATTGCCATTAAATTGAAATTAACTCTATCAAAATATCATTTAGCAGGATATCTTAAAAAATATAATAGTCGCGCGACGTGACGGCAGGTGTGTAAAAGTATACAAAGTGTTCACGCAGCTGAAAGTCGCTTTGAGACTCGAGATCGGCCGACCGGTCAATCACGACCGACTCGTTGACCACCCCTGCTGTCTCAAGCGGTCACATAGAGCGTGGAACGCGGTTACATCATTCCGCGCGACTTACACACACACACACACACACACACACAAACGCGCGCGCGCGCCTCGCTATACGCTAATATACGCGTTCCGACCGTACGTTTCGGCCGCCACGTAAGCACGGGGTTATTGAAATCCGAACAATCGGATGTAAGGCCGCGCACTTCTAGAAAGAACAAAGTGAAAGTCCGACGGAGGCGACGCGTAAGATTTCGAACGCATCGTAAAACGCCGCGCCGGCGTGTCGAACCCGGTGATTTTAAGCAACGCCGAGCAATGTCGAGTCCGCGACTGCGTCGCTACTAACTGTCCGCTAGTTTGCATACCGGAACTTTGGTTCGAGGCACGAACTGTTGTACCGGTATCTTCTGCAAGAAGGTTTTGCAGCTATAAAATATGCAGAAATAAAATTTTAACGACGTTTATAGTTTGATCACATGCGCGTTTTTTAATAAAATATTTAAAGAGTTGTTTCTCTTGCACAAATGAGATGTTAAGAGCGAGATATATTTAGCGTAAATATACAATACTAGCTGGTTACCCGGGCTTCGCCCCGGAGGACATGTGTAATAAGACACAAAAATAGTTTCTCCCTCTCTCTCTTTCCCTCTCTCTTTTCCCCCTTCTCTCTCTCTCTCTCTCTTTCTCTCCCTCTCCCTCTTCCTTTCTTTCTCTCCCCCTCCCTCTCTCTCTTTCCCCCCTCTCTCTCTCTCTTTCTCTCTCTCTCCCTCCCTCCCTCACTCTCTTTCTTTCTCTCCCCCTCCCTCTTTTTTTTTCTCTTTCTCTTTCTCTCCCCCCTCTCTCTCTCTCTCTCTCTCTCTCTCTCTCTCTCTCTCTCTCTCTCTCTTCCTTCTCTCTCTCTTTCTCTCTAAAATGCTATAAATTGAAATATATTACTTTTTTATCTACTAAAGTTCAATTCCGTCATATACAATTCTTTGAGATTCACTCAATTATTTCCTAAAAATTTGGAAAAATTTTGTAACCGATTTCCAAAAAGATCGGTAACAAAGAACTATACAGTTTATAGCACTTCTTGGGAAATTTTACCCCTGTTTTATATACAATTCTTTAAAATTCGTCAAACTTCTGATACCGGTTTTCAAAAAGATCGGTAACGAAAAATGATATACTTTTTATAGCACTCCCCGGAAAATTTAAACCTTACTTTATGTACAATTCTTTGAGATTCGATCATTTGGAACCGGTTTCCAAAAAGATCGGTAACAAAAAATAGTACACTTTATAACACTCCCCGGGAAATTCTATTCCTTCTTCATGTACAATTTTTTGAGATTCAATTAATTATTTTCCAAAAAATTTGAAAAATTAAAAAAACCGGTTTCCGAAAAGATCGGTAACAAAAACTGTACACATCATGGCGCTCCCCAGAAAATTCTACCCCTACTTCATTTACAATTCTTCAAGATTCGGTCAATAAACTCCCGAAAAATTGAAAAAATTTCGAAACCGGCTTCCAAAAAGATCGGTAACGAAAAATTATACACTTTATAGCACTCCCCGGAAATTTCTACCCCTGTTTGATCTATAATTCTTTGAGATTTGGTGAATTATTTCCCGAAAATTTGAAAGAATTAGAAAAACCGGTTTCCAGAAAATCGGTAACGAAAAACTATACACATAGTGGCACTCCCCGGAAAATTCTACCCCTATTTCATATACTTTTGACAAAAATTCGGTTCAGGGGTTTGGGCTGGGCGTTGATGAGTCAGTCAGTCAGTCAGTCAGTCAGGACATCTTCCTTTATAGATATAGATTAATAATGGAATTTTCATATAAAAATGTTTTTTTTTTTTATAAAATATATAGCTGACAACATGAACGCAATAAGAAAGAGATAAAAAAATTATCGAACGAATTAAAAGTAACATAGTTTCTGATAATTAGCTTAGATTATTTAGCCAATAAATATTATGATGATAGGTCCAACATAAGGTCCAAGTTCGACTAAATTTAACTTGGACTAGACTAGAATAATTCACGGTTCTTTAAAATAAAAAATCTGCTTTCTTTTGTCGTGTGCTCGTTATACAAGGAATTTGTAAGTCGCCTCCGATACCTCGCGGTAAAATAGAGTCACGGTACAATTAGCAGGATAATTTGAAGGCACGGATGTTCCTTAACGAGTTAATGGAACTACCTGATACTCGCATCAGGCTCCTCGATTTCGCTCGACCTCCGGAATATCTCGAACGGCGACCGCGGGTGTCGTACACCTTGCATTGTATCGTACGTGCACCGTGGGCTTCACTGGTCGGCGAACGCAACCGCGAACTGCGCTCCCGCGGCCCGGCGAGATTCTTCCTGGTATGCGCATCGCGGTGCCGCTCGCACGTGACGTATGCATCATTCGCTCGTAAGGACGCATCTGCCGGCGCGCGTCTCCCGCGTGCGTGCTTGCGTGAGTGCGTGTGCGTACACGCACCGGCGATAGCGACGCAAGTGTACCGGTATGCGTTACTTGCGCGGAACGTTCGCCCCACGGTCAGTGCTATTCGTTTCTCGTTCCCCCGTGTCTTTCGCGGCCGCGTTTAATGCACGAATCGTGCACTCGGAGGACGACGATGACCACTACGACGGGTAACATCGCATGCCGGTGCGATCGGTCCCGTTGCCGGTCGCGCTCCTGAGACGCGGATATCAAGCCGTTTTATAAGTCGAAAGGGGTGCAAGTTCAACGTAAAAACTCGCTGAAATTGACGCGTGTCACATCGAACCGCGTCATGTTCAGCCTTGACATTTATATTGTTTCAAGACCGAACTACATCACTTTTTTTCAATATATAAGCTGCACGTGTAAAGATTCTGACATGCAAGGATCAAATAAAATTCATCTTTTTTTCCTGTTATAAGAACCAGAAATTATGCAGCTCGAGGCTTATTTTTTATTACTTTCTATTGTAATAATTCTTTAAAATTTAAATTCTTATTTTGCATCTACACGCATAATAAAAATTCATTGTGCATTAAAAAGAAATGATTTTATTAATTCCTTATATAATGTGGTTATAACGCTTCTGTTAATCCGTTATTCTGTTAACCCAATTGGAATGAAAAGACGCGAGAAATAAGTCCACAGTTGATTTCCATACTTTGACAGAATACGAAAGTTAGAATTTAGTAATTATTCAATACGAGGCGTAGAGAGGTTTTAATATAGATAAGTGCTCCTGTACCATTAATTTCAAAACGTCGCGTGACATTGACGCTTTAGTAGCTTACACGTTCCGGATGACACATTACATTCGCGTGACGTTGTTAACGATTTAGGACGAGCGTGGATTAAGTACTGGTTGTAAAGTTACCGTCGGTCACGTGGTGTTTCCCTCCGTGAACGGGATAGTCTCGTGGGAAACTTCCGCCGAGAGTCGCATTCGCATTCGAGAGTGTCACTCGGCGATCGCGAAAACGGAGTCCCACGGATGGAAAGTTCGAGGTTGTGCCGCGCACAAAGATCGCTGATACGCTTATAGCAGCAACTAGCGTGTCATTCGATACCTATCTCCGATTCCTTTGATCACACTTGTATCTATTTTACTTTTGCTCTTATTGTTAACATTTACATTGACATTTTACATTATATTAATGAGTTATTTTTATACGAGATATACAAAAAGAAAGTTCTTTAGTGTTCAAATATATACTCGAAAATGTTGATTCAAATAAGAAAAAAAAATTATGTTTTAGAATAATGTTATTCATAATAAATGAAACAAGACCGTTATGATGTACAATCAATTGGAAAGAAAAACGGCCGATAAAAATCGCCGCGCAGTTTACTGAGTTTCGAAAAAGTATACAAAATTCACACAATGTTATTATTAGGCTATCAAAATCTAGTTTAGACTGTAAATGGCGTTTTTCTCTCCAGTTGATATTACTTATATTTGAGAACAATGAGTTTATCATCGCGCCGATTTTTTACTTTCGAAATAATGTTGAAGTATCGAGCTCTATACAATTCTCAATGATGTTTAACAGCAGCGAGTCATTTAATAATGTAGAGGTAATACTGTCCAAATTGACTTTCTGCATGCTAAATGGTCTGCTTGCCGTTCGGTCGAAGGTCATCGAATATTTTCCGAGGTCGTTCGATGTCCTTCCGAAGATTCGTGGCAATCAAGAAAGATCGGTGAGATTCACATTTCTGTTTCTTATTAACCGGCATGACTCAGACAATTGCTGTGATTTTTGGAATCGCCGAATAAAATAAGTAAATAAAAAGATATATGCGCTAAAAAATTGTAGAGAAATACTCCAATATTATATATGTCAGAATATTAATTGGACATGTCTCTTTTTATAAGAATCAAATGATACCAGATAATCGTTTTGAAAGTTTAACACGCGTGACTATGCAACCGATGCATTTCGTGAGAATCACTCGTCACTGATTATGAGTGGGAATAAGAATATTTCCGCAATAGAGTCAAGGTCATTCCCTCTCTATGTTGTTCTACCTGATTTATGAAATCCATGTAGCTCAATTGATTTTTCAGTGGAAAATCGCGCGATTTACGATACGAGTGATGATGCCGTGAAAATGCACAAAGGTCAGCTCCCGGTTTGGATTCCCTACGACGAAATGAGCGATATCCTGTGAGAACCGTTCGCCACCGCGGAGAGGAACAATGGAACGCGAATGTGACGCCTGCGTTTCTTCACCGACGTCCAAGGTCATTTTAACTCGCATCGAGAGATCGTTCCGAATTTACGTGTCGCGTTCGCGGAACGATCGTGATCCCCATAGCCGCTCGCGTGCACGCGCGTACGCTTGCGTCCGCGCTTAGGAACGCAAAGCGGAATCGATATCGATCCGGCAAACTACTTTCGACCCAGCCGGTCGATAAACGATTCTCGAGATCGCTGTCCACCCTGAGGTCACCCTCCCGTACCCACGAGCCGAACAATATCCCGATGGGAACCCTTTGGCCGGAGTAGAGAGGAAAGAGAGAAAGATGAGAAAGACAGGCGGCGAGAGTGACGGAGGTGGAAAGAAAGACACGGTGAAGGAGGGGGAAAGAAGAGAGCGAGAGAGGAGCCGCGCTAGCTGTTCACATTACCTTACTTACTATACGGGGTCAATGCCACCGCGTCCGTCCCGCGGCCCCACTTCACTTCACTTGGCTTCACTTGGCTCCCCCTTTGCGCTTCTCACCGGCTTGCCCTCCGCCTCCTCGTTTTGCCTCCCTCCCTCCCGCCGTGCTCCCCCTCACGCCTTCTCAAACCCGACGGCTTCTCTCGCCCCCTCGTCCCCCTCGCCATGCGCTCGCGCGCGCAATCGCGAGAGTCCCCTGCTCCACGGTCACCCTCCCACAGTCTCATGTCCTTTCTTTCCTCTTCCTTCTATCCGCGGCCACTTCCTATCCTTCTCTATCGGCGGCTCCTTTCGCGCGTCTCGACCTCACCCTCCTCTTCCCTTCCCGCACTCTCATCCTGCTCCTGCTCCCTGTTCCTCCTCGTCTGCCCCCACCGAGCATTCTCATCGACCGTTCGTGTACGAGGGCACGGAGCGCTTCACCGTATCATCTCGTCTCGTCTCCCTCGACTCGCTCTCACTCCTCTCTCTCCTCCGTTCTCTGCTCCTTCTTCTTCCTCTTCCCTCTTTCTTTCTGCCTGCTCTCCTTCCGCTGCCTCTTCTTCTTCCTTCGTCCCCTATTCCTCCCCTCTACCCCCTTTGGACTCGCCGATCCCCCTCTTCCCCCCCTTTCTCGCCGTCTTGCTCCCTGCTCGTGCGCGTGGTATAAACTATTCCAAAAATTTGTACTGTTATTATTATCGCTTAACCATTCCCAGCGCTTTGAAGTCAGAGATGTGCACTCAAGTCCAGTACAATGCGCGACTCTGTTCGCGCCCTGCCGACTACGTCAACCCGACGACAGCGAGGGCGACGACGGCGACGACGGGTCGTAGATGTCTGGTGCCTCTCTGGTAGTCCCCGCAGAGAGACCCGGATCGATTTTACGAGGGTGACTTTTTTCTTTAGCTTAGCGAGGGCGAGGAAGGAGGACGAACTGCGGCGCCGGGAACATCACGTCAGCACGAGATTGATTCGTATGAACACGGATGAGAATTTCCCGCGAAAGAATTCCAAATAGAGACGTTCAATCTTGAAAGAAGATATCAGTTTCCGTTTAATTATATTCAAATATCGTCTGTACAATTTTTGTCAGAAATATCGTTAAAAATATATTGATATTAAATATGGCAGGAATTTTTAAATATCCCTCATATGTGCGAATCGGTTAGAAATAAAAGTTTTTAAAAGTATACATTTTAATATTGTTCATCACGTACTTTAAATGTTTGTAAATATGAATAAATAAAAATATTTTATATTAGGTAAATAGGAGTCTTATGGTATCAGGACTGACTTGCAAAAAATAGGAGAAAATAATATTCTTTAACATCAGGATGTTATTTATCGATACTCGTGACAATTTATAATATTTACGTAAGTAATGTAAATATCAATACAAGGATATTGAAACATCTAAAGAAAACTATTTATATTTTAAATCACCGAAATATTACGTCTGATATATTAATAATGACATTTACGCAATTGCTATTATTGTCATTATTTAATATGAAGCAAAACTATAAATTATATCAGCTAGCAAAAGCGCAGAGACGAGAGTTGTGTGCTAATTATCGGACCGATATCGAACGTCGCAATTAATATTGATATTCACACAATGTTATCGATCGGTATCGGCATCACGTGTTTGCTACTGTGAGAAATTGAATACTCACTGTCAAATGAGCTAAAAACAATTTTATGGTTTTGCGCAATGGCCTAATTAATTCCTGTCAGACCGACATGAAACTCGATGGGACAATTATTAGTTATAATATAATACAATATGATATTTGTGGAAGGATAGACGTGTGGGTGATGAATAGGTTATTCATCAAAGAGATTTCGATGAAAGCTACTTCTTGCTACTTTTTATACTCAACTCTAAACAAAAAAGAATTAAATTTTTCTCACTTAACTGCCAATCTACTAGTTCGCAGAAAACTCTTCATTTGCAATCGCTCGTCACTCGAAACTCGCGCTCCGGAATTTTAATTACGCGAGAATCGACTCTAAAAGTTTTGTCAAAGAATGTATCATTAAAATTAAGGCTCCTGGATGGTCAGCCGAGAACTCTGCGTTGACGGTGCGACGTACCGTTGCGCCAGAAATCAGAACTCTCTCCAATGCAGAATTCTGTCCTTTGTGACATGTTGACAACCTATTTTGTTGTGCGTGCTATTTCTTTATTATTTGCTCTATGCTTGTGCTCTAACGTTTAACGTATTCGTGAAAATTGTAAAATTGACCGAAAAGTAAGATTTGCATGCGGAAGGAACGTTTTCACCTCCTTTTGATAGTCGTTAAAAGGCTGTTTTTCCCGTATGTTATGGCTGTTTGTTTATTGTCGAGGGAAAAGGGTAGTTTTCGGCCAATTTCGGAAGTGTTCTGAAACGATCTATAGTGATGTTTTATTGAAATGTCTTTATGCACAACAAAATTGGGTGTTTTCCTCGCCTCGATAGTAAGAATCCAATATGGCCGCGGTGACCATCCAGGAGCCTTAATCAATTCTTCCGAAACGCGCTGTCTATTGTCGACTCCATTTACGGGATTTACAGTAAACACGCGTGAATAAAATATGTAGAAGATAAGATTGACGTCATCTATTCGATATCAGGTGAAACGATCTATTACGTAATCGATGTAACTACGCAGTGTGTCATTCATACAAGGGTTAAAGGCGAATGCCGTATTCACAAAACGTTAAAGAGAACAATGATAAGTTAAGTCGCTCCCGGATCGGAAAATTTCTAACAATTTTACGCTTAAAGAAATAGGTATATACATCGTCGTCATTCTTCGCGGCCGCGCGTTTAAAAAAGAGAAAAAGAGAAGTTACTCATTAAGTGCCCTGTTGTATTCGTTAAAACGCTGTTTTGTTAATATTTTAGAGCGAAATTATTTCATCGCGGGTGTTCGCGCGTGGAGCCGAAACAACGACGCCCGTTTTGTTATAACGCGACATTTCGACGTCCGCCAATAAACGTCGAGACCGCGGGCAGTCGGACGCGTCTTACTCGGGAACCTTCCGCGAAGCAAATGCAACGTGACCAATGTCAAGGCTGTGCCAGCAGCAGCGGTAGTAGTCGCATGCTGCTGCAAGTGCTGCAACAAATCTCGCGAGCCGCGGCGCGCGACGAGCGCCGCGCGAATTCCTCCTCTCAGGTGCACAGGACATAAAAGTCATCCCTCCCCCTTCCTTTCGCGAAAATTGTACGTCTTATTCAAAGTGATTTAACGCTTTTAAGAGAAGATTACGATCAATCTTACTGGTAAAAAAGTTTTTCGCCTTTTTTCATTCCTTCTGAATGAGGACCTGTTTTAAAATTCTTTGTTGCTCATTAAAGCTTAATATCATGTACTTAAAACTTGGAGTTTTCTTCTCTTTATTTGTTAAATTAAGGGATTAATAGATTAAATGTTATTATATTTTTAAAAATGTCATGAAACTAACAAACGAATTAAAGTATTTGATCCGATGCATCATTTTTTTACAAAACTAAAAAGAGGTATAAAGAATTCAAGACTACAAACATCGTTATGATTATTTTATCGCGGAAAATTATATTTCTGTTATAATCTTTGTAATTTTATCAATTAATTGAAATTAGGTCACTCGGATTTTTAATAGCAAAATAGGTATTACTGAAGTACATCATCGTTACAGCGGTGTATAATCGCATTCTCTCGCGACAGGCGACCTTCTGTATATTACGTCCGTTACAATGAGGACGTTCGACCTCGATATCGAATGTCGGGTCAACGGTGCGCCGCAAGCTCGAGGTAGAGCGGGCGACAAATAGCGTTGAAGGGACGTGGCGAGCGGCGGTGGCGACAGGGCCGTCAACGACGTCGAAAATCCGTGGAGATGCGCTTCTTCCAGGAAGTAGGAGTCGCGGGGATCGTTGACCCTTTACGGCTATTTCAGTTATTTTGCAGCATGCAGCTATTTTAAATACATATTGTAGAGTAGAGGCGTACGAGCATGAGCTACACGGAGATAAGGAGGGCGAAAAAGATGGAGAAAGAGAGAGAGAAAGAGGATGTATGACAGACCGAGGAGGGGGAAGGAAGAAGAAAAGAGAGAAACGGAACGCGCCGTGGAGGATGAAGGAAAGATGCCTTAAATGTGCAAGCGAGACGGCAAGGGAAGAGAGAGGGAAGAGTAACGGAGACGGGAGGTGATGAGGAAGAGGATTGAGTAAGATGGAGCGAGAGAGAAAGATAAGATCGGGAAGAGGACTTCCCTCTTCTTCTCTCCCTCTTTCGTTCTCTTTCTTACTTACTTGCGACAAAGAGGAGGAAGAAGCTAAAAGAGGGAGAGGCTAGAAGGGTTGGTATTTACAGCCTCGTCGTCTTCGTCGTCGTCGCCGTCGTCCTCGACGACCGATCGACGACGGCGACGGGGCTATAAATACCTCTCTGGCCTCTTCCAGTCTTGACTCCTCGCTGAAATTTCTGGGAGAGGTGCACCCTTCTCCGTTCATCCCTATCCCTCTTGCTACCTCTTCTTCTCATGCCTTCCTCCGCTGGCTCCCGCTCCCCCTCGCCCGGTGTCTCACGCGCACTCTGTTAAAGGAATTTCCTATGATTAGAATGTGTATTTCTATACAGCCTACCGAACGAACGAACGAACGAACGAACGAGCACTCCTGTGTGTCTACCACCGAGAATAATCTACAGCTGAGATCTGGCGTGCGCGATAGATTCTCTTCCACCCGCGCCCGAACGGCTCTCCGCATCTCCAACGCATATTCGGTGAAGGCGCGTGACACAGGCCGATCTGTGTCGTCGATCTGTCGGACAGAATCCAGAACGAGCGTCGGCGTCGGAGGTAGGGGAGAAAAGAGACCACCGCCGCCGCTCCTAGAGCTCTCTCTCTCTCTCTCTCTCTCTCTCTGTCTCTCTCTTTCTTTCCCTCTCCTCTCCGTCGACTGATCACGCGTGCAACGGTCATAGTGACCTTTCGCACCGATCAGCACACACGCGCATCAGCTCATCCGCGCGTTTGGCATCGCCGCGGTCGCTGTTACCTTCAGATCAAGAAAAATCATGTACGCCAATGACGTTTGTACAGAACGTTGAGAACGTCATCCCGCAGATCGATTTAGTTCCAATCTCAGACGTATATTTAAAGCGAAAATGTTTATTTGCGATACAAAGGAAAAACCTTCCTTTAAAGAAAATATCGAGGTGGCAACGATTTTGGAGAGTTATGTGAGATAACAAAAACCACCGCTTTGACGCGTGACGTTCGTCTTAGATTAGATATAGATAGATTATAATTAGAACGTTACACATTACGGTATTCCAAGGGCGCTATTTTTTCTGACGCAAACTTTCGAGTTAGCTTATAATATACATATCGAATAAAGCGTTTTCTTCTAACTTTTTCCTCTGAAAACCAAAAGCATCAATTATAACAGAGTGAAAGTTATTGATCTTGTTTCAATTTTCGAAGTAAGACATATTTTCCTTTATCTATGACATTGAAAAATGCGGAATTGTTTGAAATTCACCGAGTCCCCCGATTAAAATACGGCAGACAAACTAAATCGCCTTGCCGTTCTCATACGATTAATTCGACAAGAACAAACGGCACGGTACCGGCGAAACGTGCGCCGCTCGGACATCGTCCGATAGACATGTACCGTATCAGTATAATTGACTGCGTACGTTAATCGCACCGTCACGGAACAATGCCGGGCGAGCGTTCCTCGAGTACGCGGTCCGGGGATTATTTTTCAAGCATTACCGAGGTGAATCGGCACGGGGAGGGAAAAAGAAACCGGAGCGAACTCGAAGCGGAGCCAAACTAACAAGGTGGAATGCACGCGCGCGCGCAGCGGATGACGCGGGTCACCGTTTTCTTTGCGGTACCGCGAGTAGAAAGGTGGACGCCGCGGCCTTATTTTACAGTGTCGTGCCTCTTCACGGTCACTTGCGATTGTGCGAGCGACCGGCACCCGCAAACGCGCGACGTTCAGCAGTCAAGTTAAGGAATCCGTCCCTCAACAGCGCGTGACAAGTCGCAGAAATTTCTCAAAATATTGTTGCGAGATGTTGTGCTGTCAATATGTAATAACGGATATTTCTTATTTCAATCCTGACAAATGTAGGGATATAAGAAAAAAATGAAAAAAACTTATCATTTCTCTTTATGTATGTTTCATGGCATACTTAAGTAAAAGTAAATATATAATAATTAGCAACTGTAATTGACTTAAATATATATATATATATATATATATTTATATATATATTTATATATATATATATATATATATATATATATATATATATATATAAGTCAATTACAGTAGGTCCAGAGGTATGTTCCGGGACTGTTTACGTTTTTTGAAATGTACAGTCCTGGAATATAACGCATATAATGTAATCAGATTCAAAAAAACTGTCCCGAAAATTGCCGTAAGACATGAATTTTTTCCAGGACAGTCCTGGAAACTGCCAAATGTCCCGGAATATATCGATGTAAAAAATAAAAGTCCCGGAACATACTTCCGGACCTATATATATATATGTATGTATATTATATATATAATATTTCATTGTACAGAAATTATATTGTGTTATCACATTCTGCATAAACGTAATTGCAACTATATAGTCATAGCACACGCGAGAAAAAAAGTTTAATTTTATATGCTAATGTATATAGATATACGTAATGACAAAAATTTGACGGGTAATAATAATTAATAAGAATAATAATAATAATAAAATAATAATTATTATTATTAATAAAAACTTAACTGGTAATATTAAATTGTGTAATTATATTCTTACAATTAGATTTAACGCAAAAGTACGTGAAGGAAACAATAAAAATATAACGTTTGACAGAATTTGTGTAAAATTTTCATATATTACGTGTTTGAGATCTGTGTGTCTCTTGATGGTTTCTCGAGAACGGATCGAGATCAGCTTTCTTACCCCAACGGCTCCCTCCCCATTGTCTCGCCCTCTCGACTCACCCACTCTTTCACTTCCCCTCGCTCCCAACCCTCCTACGATTTCTCCTCGATTCCCCACAGTGCGAGTAGACTCCAACACTGGCTCTTTTTCTGCTCGTCCTTTTTTCCTTCCATCCTTTAGAGTTTTCTCGACCGATGTTCCTAACCTCGAGATCCCGAAGCCTACCACCCCCATTACAGTCGATTCGTGAAAGGTTTCCCTCTTTCCATTCCATGCTTCGTATCATTCCCTCCCGCCTGCCCCTCTAGAATTTTTCTATCTTTCTTTGTTCTGCTCTTGTTCCACCTTTAATGCCGCGGCTCCTCATTTCTCTTCTCGTGTTATATATTTATTATTTTTTTATTAAGCTCTTTCTTTTTTTTCTCGCCCTCTTTCTTTTTCTTCAAGTTAAAAATCACATTACTGTCAAGGCCTTTTTCTCTTTTTGATCAATACGAGAATCGGTGTAATCGATAATCTCTTACTTTCTGTCGGTTGCGTTTGTCTTCTTTTCTCACTGACCAAATTATTCTCTTTCTCTCTATTTTACCTCTCATTTCTCGGAAAAGTAACGCGCTACCTACCTTTTCTCCAATGTGCTTTTCCATGCCACGGAGAAGTATACTCACTTTTTACGCTCCCTTGGTCTTTACCTGTTCTTCCCTTCGTAGTTTACAGGCTCTCTACCTTCCTCTTTCTCTTTTTTCTGCAGTATCGTCTTTTTCTTTTTCCTCTAAAGCGAACATCAGTTGTTTCTTTATTTTCTAGCAAATATAGAACAAAATGCATTCTAATGTTTTTGTCTTTCTAGTATAGCATTTTTAGTCTATTTCTAATAATAGCATTCTAATATTTTTATATCTATTTCTTAAGATTACGGAAAGCAAGTGTTACATTTCAGGATTCGTTTCATGCCTGTATTGTATGTTATTTTAAGAATAAATACATCATTTTAATAAAACACCTTTGAGAATTTAAAATCTAAAAAATTACATAAATAGCAACTGAATCTGGCAGGGCAGAAAAATGACATGTTCGTGAAAAGTGCATAATATCGGGAAAATATAGATAATAGATACTAATAAAGCCCGCTTTTTTTAAATATAATATTTACCAAACTTTGTAAATGATTTATACAATTAAAAATTTTTTTTGCTCAATTTTATTTTCAAAAAGTTTTAATTTTTCTGACGTTTTTTTAATTACCTTCTAGTAAATACTCCTTACCATGATCAATTCAAAACGGTTTCGATAATATCGATAATCTATTTTAGATTTAAAATTAAATATAAATAATAGCTATTTATAATTAGATTTAAAGCTAACCAGAATGCGAGCTTCTACAAGAATAAAACTACCACTTGAACTTTCGTCTGTTGCCCTCTGCTGCGACTACTTTGCCTTGCCTTGGCCTGTTGAGTCAAAGGGACAGTTTGTACATGTGTGAAAAGGTTTCGAAAAAGATTAGTTCTTATTGTAAATAAGCCTTTACGTGAACATAAGCCTATTTTGTACTCAATTGTAGAACAGAAGGATTACCCATCGTCAACGGCCAGCTGTCAACTGCGATAATTGATTTTGCTTCAACCGCAGAAATTAAATTAATATGTTAAAATAGATATTTCCAAAAATTATTGTAGTTTCGTGAAATCGCTATTGAAAGGAGCGACGAAATAGCGTGACGTTGGTGCATGATTGCGCGATGTAGAATAAGCGTTCGCGATTTCGTGTACTTGTAAGCTTACTAGTAGGATCGTCACACGCAACTATGCAAACACTCCAGCGCAGACATTATTATCTATGTGCCACCCGTTACTCGTATGGTAATCAGAGTGTGTTAAGCACTAAATTATCTGCATTAGCGGGGTACTATCGATTTGGCTGCGCGCAGAGCAATCAGATACAGACAGACTCCACATATCAAGAGAAAGAGAGAGAGAGAGAGAGAGAGAGAGAGAGAGAGGAGGGGAGGGGCTGCAACTTGCAAATTTTCATTAAAAGTCCCGCCTGCTGGACCCGTTTGTCGCGATCGTTTTCCGGAATAAAAAATGACTTAATTGCGCATAGCACTCTGGTAACGCGAACGTCAACGATCAAAAATCGCCGGCGTTATCCTCGTTTCGTAGATAGGCAGATAGCGGTATTGATTAGCAAACATAAAGGAATTCTTCCTCTATCGTTTTATCGGTTATCGGTGAAAGTATCGGTACTCATTGGCACAACAATTCTCCGATATTTCTCAATATCCCTTTCAATTAACATCTTGATCGGCAACAATCGAGAACGCCGCGCGCCGCCGCGTAAGCTCCGCGTGTATCGGCGATATTTCATAATCCATCGCGTTTTTTACTTTGTGTTTTTCCCCGCGCCTGAGTAATGATTAGCGGTTCGATTGCTCAAACGTGGATCGTACGTTCATATTCAACGTTTCTCACGAAGAAACCAGTCCTCCGAAAATGTATAACCGTGATTGCCGCTGTCAACGTGGACAATTTATAGCGGGGCGAGTATCACCTTGCGCGCCGGCGTCGTGTGTGGTCGAGAACGCGCAGGTGAAGTATACGGAGACGAAGTATCAATGCTTTACATCAGCATCATCAGTAGAAAGCCTTGAGGAGCCTTGAGAAGAAGCGGAAAAGGAAGTATTGGTGGCACACTTAATACACAGAAAAAAAGAATCAAGATTTATATACTCGTATATACACGACAGTCTATAATCTTGAAATAAGATGTATATTGCGTTAAACGAAGAAAACTTGCTTGAATGAAGATTTATATATGTTTAACAAACAAAAAAAAGTTGAAATTCTTATAAGAAGATTATAGACTGTTGCGTAATACGAGTATATAAGTTTTGATGTGATATTTTTTTTTCTGTGTAAAATTTCTTGATAAAATTAATTTTCGAAGAATATAAAACAACATAGATATTCCGTTATGCTTTAAAATAAAATTAAATCGGTTGCAACAATCGACAATTTCGACCAAAAAAAAAGAAAGAAAAAATACGATCGGTAAAGTGTATCATATCAAAAATATCGACATCGAAAAGGCTGAATATTGAGGTATCGATACTTGGATAGTATCTTTGGCATACCAGCCAGCACGCGGTTCACGTAGACGGTGCGCAAACGGCGACGGGTTAGAACTGTTCGCTTTTATGGGTCCGACACTGACCTTTGACACGTCGTAATCGCGGCGGGCGACACCGCGAATGACAACGCGCGTCCGCCCCTTTACCACCGCACCTCGAGGAAACGTATAGCTATCTCCCGCCGCCGAAGGTGCATATCCCCATCGCGCATCGGCATGCGCGTGCGTGCGTGTCCTTCGAAGGTTGGAAGGCGCGGGTAACCGCGAACACTTCTGCTGCGGTACATGGGGTACGATAATCCGAGGGAATTAGCTCGGATTAATCGTTCAAAGCAGAAAAAGACAAGAAACGTAAACCTTTTCCAATGCCGTGCGTTAATAAACCCTGAAATTATTTGTTCTTTTGTGAATTTATTAAATGTGCCGAGTATTACTCGACTAACTTTTATTAATAAATATAGTAGATCATTGATATAATTCAATTTAAATGTGTTAGACAACCAATCTTAACTGTATTGTATATAAGTACATTTTAACATATTCTATTCCAATTAATTATAATTAATAGGTTTAATCAGATCTTGCGATCACTGTTGATTAATTTCTATAGTTGTTCATCAACGCATTAACGCAAAACTTTGGTAAGAAAACGTCGAAAAAAAAGTTTGCGAAAAAGAGAGCCTAACATTTTACTAATCTATTCTACATAATTCGAATGATGAAACACGTACGAAAATACGCTTATCTGTTTTATCTAAACCCGCAAAAAAAATAAGCGTCACTTCCTGTTATTAAAATAAGCATAATGTGGTTTTTTACGACAAGTTTTGTAACGATTATTTCATAGCCTTAATAATACGACACTTGTATGCTAATATGCGTAAAATGTGAAAATGCATTATATATTATTTGTAGATATCTTTAAAAAATTTATATTATTTATGAAAAAAAATTGCGCGGAGAAACGGTGAACGCGCACGTGTCTACCGTGTTTATTTCCTCTAAGATTTATGTAATGTGTCAGTCGCGCGTTTCTAATCAACAAGACGTATAAAATTGTCAAGCGGGATTGAGTAAAAACGCAAAAAACAATTCGTTGCGATACGCAGTACGTCCACCATATAAACACATCCAATTATATGTGACAGTTAAACTCAATCGTAAAACGGTGGGCTTTTCGTATTTTCAGTCGAAGATAATTTTAATAACTTTGACCTTTATTCCTCTTCCACTTTAGACCACATTCTTAAAAATGTTTTCTTTTCAATTGCCAATATAAATATCACATTTATATGTACAAAATATATTTAGCGAAATAAATATTGATTATAGCTAATTAGAATATATGGAATAAATCGGAATATGTGTAATTGCAATATATATAGGTAATCGAGTGTGAGAAAAGTCTGGAAACGGTCAAATATTTCAAAAACGAAATGTTTCTAAGAAAAATGTTTCAAACAAAAATTGTTTGGTTTCGAGGGAGCCATAAGATGGTACCATTGGTCTGATCTTGGATGTTTGTTTAAAGCTGACGTGAACGACACCTTTAATTTCTTAAATGGAAACCCCTATTTTTCAATGCATATTCTTATAGTTAATCTCGAGAGCTTTTCAAAACACTATAATAAAGTATTTTTTCGTTAAGAACTTTTGAAATTTTGAGGCTTGAAAGTTCTAGTATTTTGACGTAAAATACAAAATATCTTGTAAAACATTAAGTTTTCGGCAATGTTACCTTAATACTTTTATGCACAGAATAATGAGACGAATGAATTGGTATAAAAAAAGACAGTTGCTTTTAAGAAAAAGTATGCAGATGCGTGTTGCAAATTACATTTGTCGTTCACGTCAGCTTTAAACGAACATCCAAGATCAGACCAATGGTACTATCTTATGGCTCCCTCGAAACCAAACAATTTTTGTCTGAAACATTTTTCTCAGAAACGTTTCGTTTTCGAGATATTTGACCGTTTCCAGATTTTTCTCACACCCTGTATATCTACCAATATGTACATATGTGTGTATTTTGTTATGCTTATATTATTTTGTTATATTTTAAAATTGATATGCGTGGATTTGTATCAAATTAATCTGTGAAATCATTATATAAGAATTATACCTTAAAAGAAAATAATTTGTCAAGTTCTAAAAAACACAAGTTCTCGTTTGTTTTAGCATTAATATAAATCTTATTGTGGAAGTAAAATGAAGAAATCTCATATAAGTCGCGAGTGTCGCGACGTCCATATTTCTATCACCTTAACCGTTATGTAATTATCGCATAATAGTATTTAATGGTATCTTTATGAATGTTGCACGGACGCGCTATCGAAACGGCATCGGGAAATGGCAAAACGGTTCGCGTACGTGTTGCGTTTACCTGCGCAAATCGACGTCACGTGATCTATGCCGGCCGACCGATTAGCATTATAAAGCCGTGATAACATTTGTTGCAAATTGAGTTTGTAGGTACGTTTATGTGAGCTTATCAGAGCGCAATAGGAAAATACGCGCACAGGAAATATGCACGTCGGCTATCATTTGCGGTTCTAAGTTTTTGTAACCTCGCGTTTTTGTGCAAACGACGAAAATCGCACGCAAATATTTCTTTTCTTTTTTAATTTGTATTTTACTTAGAAAGTAAGAGAAGGTATTCGATTGAATAATTCGCATTATTAATATAATAATTTATGTGGTTTAATAAAAGAAACTGATCAAAATAGTGTTTTATTATATATTTCTAAAAAAGTGCAAGTAAAAAGTTATCTTTGAGAATTTTATCTTTGCACCCATAAAAAAAGAAGTGTCATACATCAACACTGGTATAAAACTTTGTTTAACTATATAAATTACTTTATTCAAGCAAATTTTTTTATCTTAGTTAACACAATATAATCTCATTTCAAGATTATATATTCTTGCGTATATACAAGTATATCAATGTTGATTTGACACTTCTTTTTTTTCAGTGCCGATAAACCAGAAGTTCTTTAATATATAACTTTGTCGCATTTACACAAAGAAGTAAAAAGTAAATAATCCTACGTATTTCTTTAAATAAGATTAAAAAGATTAAGTCCTAATTAAAGCTAAAGTCAGGATCCAGAAATTAACATCACAAATAAAAATAAAAAATCTACATTTTAAACCGCGCTTGGGTTTTAAAGTTACTTGCACACAACTTGAAACACAGCGTGTTTTATCTCGTTAAGAAACCTAGAACGTGAATAAGTGATAAGGTCTCACCGGCAGACAAATGACAATGCTTATACAAGCTTATATAATTGCTGCAAAACGTTTTCATAAAATACAATAACCAAGACGTTCGAATGCTATAGAACTTTACGACATTTTCGTCGTAGAGCAGATATTTCTTGACTTGTTTTAGATAAAATCCAATAAAATATTCAAAAATAAGTACCTACACATGATGTCATCACATCTTGGTTTTTTATCATAATAATTATTATCAATATCATCTATTATCTTTATCTATATATCTATCTATATAAAATAGAATATCTGTCTGTCTGTATATGTTCATTATAAACTTCTAAACCCTTTAACCGATCTGGACTAAATTTGAGAAAGTTACACTCTAGACTTCTGCGAAAAATATGAAACCTAACCTGAACCCATGTAACCTCACCTATTAAAAGTTAGCCCCCCACTTTTAGAATTAACATATTTTCACGGTTGTGCTGAATTGTGGCTAGGTTTGTGCTATATCCAATCTGGACTAAATTTGAGAAAGTTACACTCTAGACTTCTGCGATAAATATGAAACCTAACCTGAACCCATGTATGAAGTATATGTAAATAAGCATTGCGTAATAATTAATAAAAACGTCAGTTAATTTTAAAATATTATAATATAATAAAAGAAAGCTGATGTTCTAGATATAAGAACACCAGGTAATTTCGTAATGAGCTAGTGAGTAAATATAAAAACATTACTAAAATGCAATTTCGTTAAGATAATTATTATATACGCAAAAAAATCTTAAAGGTAAAATTATTTTGGAAGAATCCCCAGAAGACTAGTTTTTTTTCCAGAAATAACTCGTAATCTCTACTTATCTCTGCGTACTGTGGAGATAATACGGAAAGTATGTGCTCTGGACGCTCCAAGTCCGAACTATATAACGCGCGAGGATCGAAAGTGGCATTACTTTATATGCGTTGACTATAAACTAAAAATGGTCTCCGGGAGAAACCGGCGTTTCTTTTATGGGCGCAGGAAAACTTAAGGAAAATGTATACCGGTGTAACAAGCCTCGCGTATCAAATTGCTGCCAGTGAAGGACCATTTAAGGTCTCACGCCATAAGCAATAGCGCACGATGATGAAACTCTATCTGCAATCTCGATAGACCGAGACGATTAACGTATTAGAAGGTTTAAAGTCAGCTGGTGTCGAACAATCGCGAGTCACATTTATGTCAGTAGGAAAAGATGCTACATCGCTATATTTGTCATGTCACTCGTGACATTTTGAGTGTTTGCTCAGTTCGTAATAAGAGAGGAAGAGATTTTGAAACACTTGCGATGTGATTTCAACCTGTTTAAAAATGTATACCGTTAAACAAAACAAATTTCCCTCTATCGCGTGCGCATACGACGAGAGGAAAGTTTACGAAGTACATTAAAAAGTTTACTTCGTCGCCATTCCATAAATCTTTATTCGATAAAGCAAATTCACGTAAAAGCGAGTAAGTCGCCGACGTGCGCGCGCGTCCCTTCCTTATCTTCGTTTAAGTTACCACAAATTAGTCGCAATTTGGTCGAATAGTTTTATCGCAAAATTGCTGTACTTCCCTGACCATAATGTCTTTTTTGCTGTTACTGTTAAGAGAACAATAATTTTTAATAAACGTGTTTAGAGAAATAAGCACATTTTCAAGATATAATCGTATGTATTTTACTTATTATTACAAATACGTTAAGTTCCACTAGTTCTTCAAGTTTCTGTTTCCGTTTTCTGAAGTTTCCGTATGCACAGTCTCTCATAGTTCCTGAAGAAAACGGTATTAAGACCCCGGCGTGCATCCCGCGATCAAAGAAATTCTGATTAACCGCACCTCGGGATCCTGTAATTTCATATGCATCAAACGATTGGCTGAATACGCACAGCTATGGGATCATCATTACAGCAGTAAGAACTATATATTTCAATTTGCAAACATCTGACGGCCCCTTGATGCGCGTAATTCTTCAATTACATTGTATCGATCCCCTTCGTTCGATGGGTTATGACCTTGACCGGCGCCCAACGGAATTTTAGTGTTTCCTCCTCAATGACATTTATGACACGCGATGTGCGTGCCATATCTTGGGTCATATAGTACGGTCCGGATACGATGTGTTCTACACCGGTAATAATTAATCGATGATCCCGGAATTTGGACAAACAGATGTAGGTATCTGTTCCGAAGTTCAGAAAAAAAATCGAAACCTTTGAGTCCATGTCCAAACGTTTTGAAAGAACCTTTCTACTCTTTCTATACCTTCCGACTTCCGGAATCTTTATTGTATATAGACGGTTGTCTTTGTGTCAAGAGAACTTTGACACGACAGTCAATTCCCGGAATGCTTAGGGCCGTTGTTAATCGATTTTCTCCTACGGGAATTTTTGGAGAAACGGATTCAACATGTATCTGTTTTAAATCAGGTAGAAAGAAAAATTGACCTTTGCGTGTGATGTTTTTTTGTGGAAAAAACCTTTCTACTTTTCCGGTCTGGTAACTTCTGGAATCTTTATTGTATAATTTTTAAGTCAGCGAGAAGACTTTGAACATTTCCGTAAATCTTTGAAATGCGTAACGTCGTTTGAACCTCCGCACATGATTTACCGGTGTCTTCCATTGGGCGAAATTTTTTCATAGGTTCCCGAGTCGTACGATTGTTTGCACTGTATATACGGCTATACGCACTAAACACGTGTATATCGCGGGAAAGTCCTGTTGCGCATCGTATACAAAGGAGTGACAATCTTGTTAAAAAATTATCTCGGCGAGAACTTGAGCAGGATGAGATACATGGTCGCAGGTAATAATGTAATAAAAAAGCCAAGATATCAATATTGACATCTGTCGATATCCCGTGGTTACGCCACTGGTCATCTCGTTGCTCTCGTGAGAGACCTCGCGCGTGCGTTCGACCTAAGAGCGAGAGAAAGACCGTCTTACCGTCTCTCTCCCTCCTTCGTACACAGGTAGAAAAGTGCGAGCGAAAGACACGAAAAGACGAACGTTTCTGCCTGTAGCGGCGTGAAGGAGAAAGAAAGAAAATAATGACTCGCAGGCACGGATTTAGGCGTGGGATGGAGAAGTGGATGGTAAGGATGGAGGACCCTTTCGCTCTCGGGCATGGTGCTTCGTATCGCAGGGGCTGTGTTTGCTTGTAATGGAAAATTTCTGGCCTCTGAATGAGCTGCGACGAAAAAGGGGCTGCGCAAGGACAGTGTGTTTCTCGGTCAAAATTCGAATCGGCAATCCAACAAATATATCTGGTTTTTAAGAAAAAGTTTCCGACAAATATTCACGTCAACGAAAATACGATTTTTATCCATGTAAATTAAATGGCTTAATGTGCTTACGAGCAATAGTCTACTCTACGTTCTAATTATTATTTTAAACGCATATTTTTTTTCCGGATTTAAGGAATTGGATTCAGGAATATCGCTGGAGTCTGGTTGGTATCGGTATTTTTCGATAATATCTATCGATGTTCATTGGTCAATTACTAATCAATTGCGCTAATAACAAAATATCAATACTTTTTTTCTTAAGCGTTCATCTTTATTTAGTTATATGAATATCATTGGCGGCTACCGGTGATTTACGCTCGAAACGTTTATAACGCGGTTTCTCTCCCTCTTTTTCTCTCTCTCGTTCATCGTGGTTAATTTTATAAAGCGGATAATGGATACGTTTGTAATCCGCGACGAGGCAACGCCGCGCCGCGCCGCGCCGCGCTTTCACGAAGCTGCCGAGACTGGAAGAGACGCTCGCGCTCGAGAGATGAACGTGATTGTCTGAAACGTACACTCTCGCACACGCATACGTACCATTCTAAACATCCGTAACACGTAACGAGGTCTCTTCGAGCAGCGCCTCGTATTCATCGGCAGGCTTACAGACGACTCAAGCGTAACCAGTGTTGTCAGACCTAAGAATTTTCTGTTACGCGTATAGAAGCGCTGAGCTTTCGTTCGACCTTGATCACATTTCTTGACGAGTCCCAAAAAGTACAAAAATGTTGAACCATGCTTCCGACATAGCGCTTCCTTCTTTTTCTTAATGTATTTCAAATGTAAGATATAAATGACCATTTCTCTACTCCGCTTTTTTTCAGACGACATTAGGTCGTGTAAAAGTTACCGAGACTTTTCCCATTTGATTTTATGATTTTTGGTATGTAGAAGAGATGTAAGTAATATCGCGTACTTTTTCTTCTCAAATTTAAAAATCGATCAGAACTGTCAGAAAGAAACTTGAGGAAATTATCGAACAATTGTCGCAGAAAAGAAATTCGTTTCAATTTCATTTTAACGGCTTCGCGAGCTCGTTTCTTATGAGCGTAATCAAGCGTCCTCGCTTAATAGATGCGCACGCGCGGAACATGCGCAGCCTAAACGTGAAATCCCGTTTCGACGTTCTCGATCTACGTCTGCTGGACCGGCTAAGAGAGAGAGAGAGGGAGAGAAAGGATGCCTTGGGAATATATTAACGGAACGTGCGTGTGCGCCCGTACATGCGGTACATTTTTCTCACTATACGTCAGACAGTATAAATCCGGAATGCCTATTTGTCTCGCCCGCGGTTTTGGCTGCTTCAGGAAAAGCCTCGCGTGTCTATCGTGAGTGGTGCCAATATGCCGGTTAAAATTAATGATTTTGCAATTGAACGATATATACAAGCGTCGCTATGCATCTCGATGCCTTTTGCCAAATTGCTTTTTGCGCACCAGTAGTATTGCAATAGTTTTTCATTATAATTCAAAGGTCGCCCAAAATATAGAAAAATGTATAATTAAAAAAAAATTGTTGTCGCAAGTTCAAAGCAGCTACTGTGTGTTATTATGTAGATCAAGAAAGATCGATATACCGTAAGATTTATTCGTTTCAGCTGTTATGATCTGAGAATAAAAATAATTTTTACAACCAAATTTTGACATTTTAGCGTAAGATTTGTTTGTTTCGATTCGAATAATTTTTCTTTTTAACACTTCCGACATTTTACTTAGGCCCATAGCACATAGAAAAACTTACTATAGTAAGACTTAAGCAGTAAGCAAATTGACCAATCATAATTAACCACGGTCAAGTATTCTCGAAAACTTAAGATAGCTATTGGTCAATTTGCTTACTGCTTAAGTTCTTCTACGTGGCCCTTTATATTTTTCTATCATTCTAGAATCTAGAAGACCATTCTGTGTATTTCATATTTTTTTATATATTCCTACGTAAATATATAATATATCTATAAATATGATATAAAATAAGGAGACAATACACACAAATTAGAAAAAACAAAATTATGCAAAAATTATGAAATTTTCATTTAACAAAGTTCAAAGAATTATCCGCGTGAAATGTTGCTAAAAGACGCATTGCCACGATTCGGTAGCAGTACGCAGATTACTGCGAACGCTCCCTCTTGTCTCGGAGTCGTCTGCGACGCGCGGAGAAGCCTGTCCTACTCGAGACGACGAACCCGCATCTACGTGCCGTACGGGCGACGTGTCATCGGGAGACGTATCGACACAGGCCGCGCATACCTGCCGGTGCATAAGTTCTCGCCGGCACACGTAGAAACGCGCTGCACGCGGCCGGGGGGGGTTTCGGGTAGGGATCCGTGTCCCGGTAGCGACAACACAGGACCGCGGGAGCAGCCGACACAACGGAAGACGGAGGACGAGCGCCGCTGAGGCGCTCGCTCGCAGAAAGGAGCGGGCGAGAGAGCGGGATAGAGAGGGACGGCGAATAAGCGGTAGAAGACGGAGCGCGCGACAGAGACGGCGGCGCCGCCGCTTGGTTTCTCGAATCGAGGCAGCTAGCACGAGGCCGAGAGAGGAGGACAACGGCGCGGCGACGCGATAGATGAGAAGAGACGGCGAGCGGAGGGGAGGGGCAAAGGGACCTTTCCCTCTATCGTTGTGGCTCCACCCACACGGCACCGTCACCACCACTACGACGACTACTACTACTACTACTACTCCACTACTACTACTACTACTCCGCTGCCGCCGCCACCACCGCCACGCCGCCACGCCGCCGTCGAGGCGCGCAATCTGGCAACAGTGGCTCGCTATAACCGATATTGTGGCCGTGGATTGAATGGAGGGGAACTAGAGCTCGGGTCACACATTCAACGCGTGGATGTACGTCGCCCCACCGTGGGACGACACCCCTCGGTCGTTCGGCGCACGGAGGAGAGCGACCCCTCGCTATCCAACCCTTGCGCGTCCCGCTCCGTCTCGTTCCCGCCGGCGCTCGTCCACCCTTACTACGCGTCGCGCTCTATCGCTCCCTCCCCTCGTTCGGCACAGCCGTATATCCCTTCCTCCCGTACCCGTTTCGTCGTTGGATCACGCTTCCCTTCCACCAGATGGCGGCTGAGAGCGTCATGTTCTCCCTTTATCTCTGTATATATGTGTGTGCGCGCGAGCGTGTGCTTGTGTGAGTGTCAAGCTTCCCCTACCGCGCCGATGGAGCCCATCGCTACACGACGGTGCTCATACCGTCCACTCTACCTCTGTGCCTCTGTCTTCGACAAGGAGTTCACCCACCCAACAGGAGAGAGAAATCGGTGTATACGTGCTCCGTATACGCGTATATACGCTTGTGTCTGTACGCACACGTATGTACGTGTACGAGACGCGATCGTGACGGCGAGCGACGCGGAACAAGGACGCGCGCTCGGTGACGGACGAGAGATGGAAGAGAGCGCGAGCGGTGTAAGAGCGAAAAGGTGACGCGCGTGGGAGCGAGTGAGAAACCGATAAAACGCGGCGATATGAGAGCGAGTGGGAACGACGCCGTCGAGGCAGCGCGGCGTGCGGCGGGCGCACCGACAGCCTCTCACTAGACAGTATTACTTTCAACCGTTTAGCGCGGGGCCAATGCTACTACCCGGCGCGGAGTAGTCAGTCAGCCGAGTAGTCTGAATCAGCCGTCCGCGAATACCGAAGAGGAGACGACGCTCTTCTCGCATCTCCCGCGTATCTTTCTTTTTCTTCTTTATTTCTTTCCCCTGCGCTCCCGGCCACTCCTTTCCCTCGCTCGCTCTTCCGCGTTCGTCAGCTGAGGAGAGACAGGCAGACGGAAAGAAAGAGCGAAATAGAGAGAGATAGAGAGATCTCGACGTGACTCGGGACTCGGGAGTCGGGACGTGCATTCACGGCGCCGCGACGACCAGATGCGCCGTCGTCGCCGTCCGTCGTTCCCAGAGACGGCAGAGACGCGCGCGGCGGCCTCGCCGACGCTACGCGCCGTGACAGACTGAGGCGCGCGACCGCCGCGGCCAGTGGATATAAATAAAGTTTCCGCGGACGGGAATCTCTCGCACGCGCGCGAGAGAAAGAAAGAGGTGAAACGAGCGCGCGCGCGGCGGCGCCCGGCGGTGGCGGGTGGCGGTAGCGATCGAGAAGAAGGAGAAGTAGCAGAAACAGCAGCAGCAGCAGCAGCGGCGGCGGCAGCGGTAGAAACGGGGGGAGGGGGGAGAAGGGGAAGGCGGAAAAGAGAGACCGAAGACTCCGAACTCCAAAGAGCGCCGGGGCGACTGGCATGCGGCCGTTGTGTGTTTCTCTCGTTTTGAATATTTCTTCCGGTGAGCGCGATCCCAAGCCGAGAGAACGCGTACTCGACTCGAGGTGAAACGGGAACGTATGTACAACGCGCGTAAACCGCGCGCTCGGAAAAGCGACGCAATCGACGATAACAACGTCGTAGCTGCGCCGCCACAAGGACTCGACGACGGCTGGTATATCGAAGCTGAGCAGAGCGGAGCGGAGCGGAGAAGTCTTATCCCTTCTCCCTCTCTCTCTCTCTCTCTCTCTCTCTCTCTCTCTCTCTCTCGACGCGCACGAAAGGGAGAAGAGGGTAATAGGGTGGGTGGACGAACAGGCAGGCAGGCGGGCAGGAGGGAGGGGGAAGCAGCGCATCGCATTCGAGTCGCACGCGCGTGGAACACTCCGCCGACCGGTTATCGCCTTCAGTAACTTCAGTTGGCTCGTGGCTCGTGCGGAGTGTGGTCGTCGTGCTACCTGTGTGCTCTCTCTCGTGCCCGCACATTCCGTGCGTACCGTCGTCGCTCGTCGTGTCGGTCTTGTCTCTTTGTCGTCCGTCGTAATGTGCTTATGACGAGGTGATGAACGGCCGACGTCGCGCAGTGTCGAGCGTCTTAGTGACAGTGCTCGTCGTCCCGCCGTTGGACGATGACGATTAACGAAGCGAACAGCAGCAGCACCGCCGTGGTCGCTCTCGTGGCTCGTGGTCGCGCGAAGGAAAACAGTGTGCTCTGTGTGATCTAGTGTACTTCCACTGTTCCACTGTATCTATATCTCTGCGCATACTTATAATACATGTATCGTATCTGCGTGCACACACACGTACGTGTACATACGTATTTGCATCGACGCGTACGTATGCGCGACGATCACTCTTGGATTACGCTTCGTCGCGAAGGAGGCTCCTTCGCGGTCGTCTCCTCTAATCAAGGATAATGCGATATTGCAGTCATCATCGAGGTGAGTCTTTCCTATCCTACTTGACTTTTCTTAATTTTGGAACGTCGTTAAAATCGTCGGAGCTGTAATCCGGAGTGACCTCGAATCTGCGCGCCTCTTTTCGGTCTACGCGTCGACACAATTTTTTTTTTTTTAATAAACTGATGAACTGCGGATGATGAGATTCACATTTACACCTGTCGATCTCAGCATCGCGTCTCGATCACGTTCGAGATCGTATCTCGCGGTGTTCATTCATGATAAATACATATTTTGCATCCCGAGAGATCGCCTCTCGAACTTTCCAAACTTACGGAGTGAAGCCAAGTTACGCGGCGTTTTCTTCTACGAAGCTCGCTTCGCGATGGTGCAAGTTATCCCTTTTTTTCTCTCTCTGCGCGTCGAATACCCCTTTCGTTCGAAATGCGGAATTCGTTACCCGGTGCTCTATTGTCCTATACTCCATTTGTCGTACGACAAATTTTTCGACTGTGTTGATTGTGATTACAGGATAGAATAGAAAGGTTCTCCAGTTTTTAGAAATTTTCTATTTTGTAGCCAATCAATACGTTTAAAACGTTTTATCGCACGACAAATGAAATAGTACCTTGTACGAAACGTGGGAAAAATCGCTCGCTTCAAACGCGACTGTCGAGTGTCGAGTCTCGCTACATCAGTCGAGAATCGTGAATCGCCGAGAATCGAGAATCGAACATCTCGAGTAATCGTCTTCGAACGGACGCGTCTTCTCTTCGGCCGTTCCGCCGTTTTCATCTCGTCGACCATCATGGAAGATATAAATTCTACGAGTATAAAAATCTTATTCTTCCATTCGCGTAATTTTCGAGAGAGCGTTTCCCCGGATCTCTGGATTATACGCGCAGAAAGAGAGACAGAGAGAGAGAGAGAGAGAGAGAAAACGTACGCGCTTAAACGCCGCGTTTTCCAAGTCCTGCGTGCAGTTTTGCGAAATGTGGTAGTAAACTATTACCAACGGCGTGGTGTAGGAACGGTAGCCAATAGTAGCAGTAATGCGGTAGTCGTTAATTATTTATTGCTGTTCGCCGCGCGGGGTCCTTTTCTCGCGAAGGGCGCCTCGCGCTGCTCGCTGGCATCGACGCGAAATCCCGCTTCGATCGACGCGGTTCTCTCGGCGCCGATCTCGGATATATCGATCGGCGGGAAAACGCCCGCGATCTCTCTCTCTCTCTCTCGTTTCTCGTGCCGTTGCTCGACACGTTTATTACATCGCGGCGCTGGATATTCCGACCGGCACGGCGCGGCGAGGCGCTTTCACAACGGGCGATTGTTCTTAAAGACGTGTCATCCCGTCCCGCTCGCGCTGCTCGGGCGCTCTGGGGCTCCGCGCGCGGTTAGAGCGAGCGAAAGACGACGCGACGCGGCGGAATGAGAGGGATACGGGCGAGAGAGAGAGAGAGAGAGAGAGAGAGAGAGAGAGAGAGAGAGAGAGAGAGAGAGAGGGAGAGAGGAGGAGGTGGAAGATGAAAAAAAGGAGAAGGAGGTATTTAGAGGCGATCATCCGTCCGCGGACGCGTGCGCGAGCCGACGAGAGGCGGAAAGTCACGTCCGCTGTAATCTTCGATAGACTGCTCTCTGTAGGTCATAACGCGCTACGAGACCGCGTATTAGCACCTTTCGTCCCGGGACTCCCGTAGGTCGCGCGGGGTCGAGACGTCCCGAGACGAGAGAGGCTTACGCGCGAGGATTCCCATCCCGTGCCCCGCTTAGATTGCACCTTGCGAATTCCCCGCTGATCCGAATGCCACCTGTAGTCTCTCGTAGCGTTGTCTACCTTGGGACGAGTACCGTGAGTACTCGAACGGATAAAATGCGGAGCGGTATAAAAGGAGCGCTGTTACACCTAGGGTGATTTAAAGTTGAGCAATGTCAGTTCTCTGAGGACACGCGTGATAATAATAGAATTGAAATAGATATACACCCGGGTACTATCCAAATGTTATTCATCATAGTTCCATATTTCATAACCGTTGATGATATGTGACATTTCTTCTTTTCAACGGGAAATACATCTGTTTAAATATAGCACCTACAATTTTTATAGATCAATTCGCTCATTTGCTTCAACAGCGACGTAACTCAAAAATAATAATTTTCCAGAAAATGAGTTTAAAAAATTTAATTTATCATAACTGTTCTTTCTGTATCAATAACTCAAAATAAGCAAATTTTGAGTTTTAACATTATTGAAGCAAATGAGCGAAATATTCCTAAATGGTGGACCTATAAATATCTGCGTGAAGGCACCGTATTTCAGAAATGATCGTTTCACTAGCGTTTGCATCTATATTGTCGATAATCCATTTATTTGATGTAAATCTGTTTGTAAGATGTAAGATAATATATCGTAGAGAGTATATAGAAGTAGTTATAGAGAGTTTATTAAAAATGACAATGTAATATTATCGAGAAGCGATCGTGCCCGATATCGTCCTTGATAAGCGCGCCGAGGCTCGAAGCCTCGCGATCGAAACGGACTGAAATCATACAATTATGCGGTTTGCCGTTTAGCCGCGAATATTGGAACGTAAATTACGCGAACATTTTGGGATTCATAGCCCTCGCGATTGTCCGCGATCTTTTTCGGCTTTTCGAAAACAAAGCCGTGTGACGCATATTTGCGTGCGTAAGCGCGCGCGCGTTTGTTTATCGAGCCTCGCATCCTTGCGCGGCACGTACGCTTTTATTGATAAGCCGTGTTACTCGTACGCCGCCTCGTAATCTGCGACGTGCGACCTTAATTATTCGCTCGCTGAGTAATATTCGAAGAAGAACGTATCGTTAATTCACTGCCAACCAAATATATCTCACCCACGAGACGAGAATAACATTGCCCATTTATATAACATTTCCAGTTTCTTTCGTTTTCTCTATCGCGCACGCACATTTTGTTCGCGAATTTATCAGCTGATCGCGTGGCTTGGATTCGACCTCGTCGAAGGAAAAGGTTTCATATCTCTTTTGGCGATAATCACCACGACATTGTCGCCTGTTATCGGTCGACGTGAAACGGAGCGAGCGTGGGCGAAAACGGGGATTGGAATGAAAAAAAAGCATCGATATTATTTCGTAATTAATATCGTTCCGAAATCATCTCATTACGATGTAACATAACGCAACGGTAAATGTGCTTACAAATATTTCGATAACAAGCGATAACAAGTATGAGAATCGTTAGATAATTATGCAGATTAAGTCGGAGTAAGGAGCAAAAAACGATTGTTTCCGAAATTTGTCGCTTTCGAAATTACAGGGTGACACATCATATATGGAGAGAACCATACGAACGGATTAAACCGGTATATCAGAACCGGATTTAAATTATTTGCAGATGAACCTCAGAGGAAAAAGGTAACCGTGGTTTTAACGTTCGGAGTGGAGTAACTTATTGATACCCGTCTCATAAAGTATCTATGTCGGCTTTACTATCGCAAAGTGTATCGGAACAGGATTCGTGCGCCGGGGCGATAATCTCTCGGCAATATTAAATACGCAGTATTCTCCGCGCGCGTAGCTCGGCTATCTAATCGTCTCTGTATGACTGACAAAGTCTCGCCCCGACTCGCTGCACCGTATACCGCTGACGCGCGGATAAATTTCCACAATAATTTTCCAGAGTAAGTACTTGCGCAACGATTTTCCGCGATTGTAAACTTCGGTATTTATGCTCGTTTGCGGTAGCGCTGTCAATATATATAGGCAGCAGGTACATTTTGCACACGAAAATTAATTAACGCAACAGCCCCCTCTTCTCGAAATATTGTTTTCGAGAAGCGCAGTTAAGAAAGAGGTGTTGATGAATAGCTTTTTAATATATCTTGCAAAAAAGAAAAAAGAGAAAGCGTATAAGAATGATAAATCGTTTTCCAAGTGCAGTGGTAATGCGAGATATGAGCGAGATAATTGAAAAGCTGCATATTATATTGGACGATTGCGATCTCTCGAAGGTTCGCAAAACGATCTCATATAGCGCTAAGGTTAATTGTACGGAAATAAATTAATCTTCGGCTCCGCTCGCCGAACTCTTAAATTACTATTGCTCGGAGAAAAGATTTCGGTACAATCTCGCGATGAGATCAGAACGAAGCGAATGTACGTACATATCTGCTCGTTCGCGCGATAAAGCGATCGACGATCGTGCACAGCGGCCGACAATCGTTCGCTTTGAGGAAAGCCAAAACTATGGCAGGATCCCTTGACATTTGTGTGTCGCCGCTTCAGCACCGGCGACCTTGCCGAGGCTCGCTCTTTTTTCCTCCCCGCTTTTATTATCCGCCCCACATTCGCGCGTAGGCGTTATAGCAACGCAATCGATTCGCAGTAAATTTTGATAACGACAAGATGCTGCGGCGCGCGCGGCGCCGTTATCGAAATTAGCGGCCCTGATAAAAAGCGCGGCAAAAAAAAGCGGTGCCGCGCTCTATCTAAATGTAATTTCCGATAATTAGAAACCAGTTAATGCAGAGACGTTATCGTGAGAAGCGCAGGAAAAACGCAGGGGTGTATATATCTCTTCATCGACAATCGCACGGTTTATCGACGCTTTTTAATGACGCTGATCATAAACGTAATGTCTTTACGCGCGCCTACTATTAAATCATCTTCCCGCGTACGATATATACCTACTTGGATGATGGATAATGCCTATGTCATCCGTGTTTTTTCCCTTTCTTCTTTTTTTCCCCGAAATAAATTTTTGCAAAATATAATTTTTTTCTATTCACCGAAATAACATTAAATTAAACAATGATTGAAAAAGCGCCGTTCGGTCTTCCATTTTACGTCTCATTATTGAATGGAGAATAAAAATCTGAGATAAAATATTCATTAAAATCGGATTCATATAAAATTTTCATTTGAAAATTTTTACGGAACTTTTGTAGTTAATGAAAATCACATGGGGAATCTGGGCATTAAAATTCGATCTGGCGTATGACGTACGTGTGCACGCCCAGTATAATTTATGGCTGCGCGCACAATTCCGCTTTTTGCTAGGCGGCTACCAGCCGCTTCTGCAATCGTCGTTAGCTTTCACCTAAGGCTGCGGAGACGGATCTACGAGAGCGGGAGGTATATTTACCAAATGCCTCGTGTGTGCGCGCCACGAGTGTGTACATACGCGAGAGCAACGGCGAGAGTCGCGGGCGCGGGCGCGGTCCGCGCGCGTTTATTGCGCACCGAAGCGGTTTCGTTTGAAAAGCCTTCTAATCTCGATACAGGCACCGCCGCGGTGGCGCACGCACACCAGTATCAGAAATAGGTTTGTTTAAAATAAGCGTACACACTCGCGACGGCGCGCGTATGCCGCGCTTACCCCAGGGACGTATCGGTATGCGCGTTTCAGATGCATTTATCACAACGCGATCGCGCGATCCCCGCACATTTCTCGCGTAACACCTCGTGTGATCGACACCTTCGGTGCTTTATGTAATTTATCGTCAGCCATCGATGCCTGTTCAGTCTGAAGAAACACCCCGCGATCGCGGGGGAAAGAAATTCGCGCGAAATTAAGTATTGAAACTGGTTTAGAAATCCGATCTTGCGTGAGACTCTCTTTGATAAAGCAATGACCAACTATATGTATCATATTCTCCGTTCTATTAAACTCTGGCGCTCGATTGCACCAGATCGAAACAATTCCGGTAATGTCGCGCAGTTACATTCCTCTCGCGAGTGATGTATTCGTTTTGCAGGTTACGCTCTATCAATAGATTCTCGTCGATTATCTTATGGCATAGTGTTCGCTCGCGCGCGTGCTCGTGCGATCTGCGTCGTACAGGTAAATGATTTTAAATCGATCTTGCATAGCGACACTACGCGATATCGCACTGGAAGCAAACAGATCTCGAGTGAGACTGCATCGCAGGAATGCGCGCACTAGTCTGTCCTCGTTTTCGTTCGCGGCGCAAGCTCGTGTTGATCCGACGTAATTTCAGAACATAATGCCCCGCAGTTTCATGCGGTAAGCATAGGCTGCGAGCGAAAACATGAAGAGACCGTTTCCGCGTACGGGAAGAAACGGTGGCAATGAGCGCCGGATGCTAAGAGATAATACGAAGTACTTATGGCAATAGCGATATACTCATAGCTAATGATCCAAAGAGAAAGAAAGATAGACAGAGAGAGAGAAAGAAAGAGGGAGAGGAATCGGTGAAGGTCGAGGGAAGGAGGAATTGAGTCATGCATGTATATATAAAAATGAAGCAAATTTTTTTTAGCAGAAGCAAAAAAATTTTTTCAAGTATTTGTTCAAAGCAAGGACACGATGCAAAAGTATGTCCTTAAGAATTCTTTGCTTTCGCGAATAAATTAAAAATCTCTTGTGGAGAGGGGGTGGAGAAGTCTGGATATAATTACGCTTTTCGTCCATAAAAATTGAGCCAAATTAAAAAATATATATATCGTAAAATTGTGATTTTTCAGTTTACGTGTCAGAGTTTGATTGAATAATAAACAATTTTCTTAACAAAGTGTTCCCTGAGAATGTTATTGAAGAAGAATTAACTGGAAATCGATGAAGAATCTTCCGCGTCATATCTCGCGACACGCCTGAGATACGTTTTACTGTAACATTTCTAATCTCTAATTATATCCACGTGTTTTGTAAGATTATCGGACAACATCTGATTTGCACGAGGCGAAGCGCCAGAATTAATGGTCCGCGATGCTCGTAAAAGCATGCTAAACAAGTGGGGAGGGACAGAGCTATTTACTAAATTGGCAAATATCATTGAGTCAGAAATATCGTCACCTTTTAATTGCGCACTCCTCGCTCGCTCGCTCGCGGGGCGAGTGTACTTATTTGTCAAGGACGTGGCGGCGGAGACGCTTCGGAAACTGACGAGGAATTATGTCAAAGCGGCCGGCACATGCATTTTACCTTGGCGCGTTGGCACGTAGAAAAAATCGCCAACATATTTTTTTTACTCGCTGCGTACACCGCCGATCATGACGTGATCTATCGATCGTCAGTCGTTATTGTAATATATATACCAGCCTTTTCTCCGGAGTATTACTTCGAGATAATTGAAAATTAAGCCTTAAATTCTTAATCTCATCATACATACGCAACTTACACAAAAAATTTCTCTTTTCGGTTTTAATGTCGTAGTCTTTGATCAGCTTAAAGTTGATTTTTTTCTCAATTAAAGTCAACGTTTATAAAACCACATAAAAAATAAAAGTAACTTTAACTAATTAAAAAACTTATTTTAAAAAATTACACAATTTCTAAAAGTTTGCCGGAAAAGACTTGCTTATGAACAGAAAAGATCGAATACAGTAATGACCTTTTGATGAATAACGCGAAGAATAACGGTTCACGAGAAAAAAAGAGAGAGAAGGGAGAGAACGAAAGAAAGAACGTCGTAGATCATAAAATAAGCCATTTGTTTTCATATACGCTATCAATTAACATAGTCCTTCGAAACGCTCATGACAAATTTCGCTTTCGCGAAATATCATCAGTAATACGTGAAACGCATGAAGAAATATTTCAAACAAAGTTTCTACGGCGTAAAAAAAAATTCTGTAATCATATTCTATGAGTTTCGATCTCCGCGTCGTCAGTGTTGCGCTGCGTCGCGGCTTCTCGCGAAAATGTATACAGACTCTCGGGTTTGGTTACACTATGATATATTCGAAGCATATAAAATCCTGACGGGGAATTGTCACTCATTCTGAGGACGCTTGCGCAAACTGTGGACATACGAACGAGCGTCGAAATTCGCTGGTTCGGCTTGTGAAACGCTTATTTGTCGACTATCGAGAGAGGAGAGGACGCCCCGGCAAGCAGCCTTCGAACGTTTTATTCTCGCACGCGCGCTCAAGGTGAGGTGTAATTAAACTTTCATAATTGTCCGTTGCATAATGAGGACGAGACTCCCGAGAGAGACTCGTCCACCGTTTTGCTTCGCACTTTGAATCCGAATCGACAGCTGTCGCGCGGTTTTGCTGTCGTGATCGGCAAACTCGCTGCGTAAATGCTTTTTTCGTGTGCTTTTTAAACTAGAAAATAGAAAAACTAGATGTTAATAAGCGGGGAATGAAATATCACATTAGTAATCCAAGACACTGGCTTGTAAAAAACCGATCAGAAAACGGATGTGGTTGAAACAATCTCGATTATTCTTCATATCATTGACGATCTTTCCTCCTGCGAGATAAAATATTTCTATGTAAATTAGTTAATTATATAAATTAGTTTTATTCGTATTTCATGTGCATTCGCACGCAGTACGAATAGTAATGAACGAAACATTTTGCTTTTCGGTTTACATTGATTTACTCGTAATTTACATGAAAGAGATCTATATAAGCAGCGCGTTAACGCATCGTGATTTAATATGACTCATTAGGTCAAGCTTTTATAGCTTTTATAGCTTTTAATTTGTACGTTAAATACGTCGGGATATGAATATATGATTTCTAACTCTATAATTATCCGATGAGAAATTATGGAGTCGAAATCGAATTTGGATATCCTATTGATCGCGCTCACCGTGAATATATGACCATAAATAACAATTGTGCTATTTGTTCGCGTATTCGTTCGATGTTTCGCGGAGTCCGTATTCGATTACCGGCGAAATTGGCCGCCCGCGCCGGTCGATCGTTTATATCAATCGTTATGAAATTAAATCGCTTGCAATTGATATCGCGCGTTTTATCGACCAACAGGTAGGAAATGTTGATCCGTCCGCTCGGTTGTTCTAAAATAAAATCTACACAATCTGCACAAACATGCGAATATATCGCGAGGGGTACATTAATTAATCAGGCGCGATCTCGTGCCGCATCGCGCGGCGCCGGTCAACTTATCGGCTGTCATTCGCGTCGCGTATGTTAAATCATGTTAAACGCACGTACGTCCTGTACCTGCGCGCGTTACACTTTAAAGCGTCGATCGTGCAGCTACGCAACGTGCGGCTCGTCGAAGGTAAGACATAAAATTCTGCGCGATAAGAGCTCGGCTGGAAGGCCGTCGATTCGACGTTTTTAACAAGCGAAGAATAATATTATCATATAATTTTGTATTACAATACAATGCTTCGTAGGTAAGCTTTTACCTGCGAACTCTCGGACTTAAATTTTCATCTGTCGAATTATCTCGACGTGAGCTGAGCGCATTCGAGAAAATTGTTATTGGTACGCGAGAATTAAATTTATTGATCTATAAAATCTCTCTATCTGTAATAAAGTTTTCATGGATTAAAATCTTTCAATAGACCTGTTTCGTCGATTTTCTTTAATTTTTTATGTGAAAGTTAAAAAAGTATGTCATATAATATTAGTGTTATATAATATTTGTTTGTCATTCTCAGTTTTTTAAATAATTTTTTATCCGATAAAATTTTATTTAGCACTAATAATAGTAATAATGTTTTCATCAGGAATCAGATAATAATTAATTTACGCGAAAGTGCAATCATACTTATCACTATTATGAAATTATAATTGCTTTAAATTGCTACGTTATCTTGAAGCTCATTTGCTGATAATAACTAACCCAGTTTCATATAAGCATCAAAGAAGAATGTACGTACATATGCATCGCTACAGACGTGCCAAATTAATAAATATTTCAAATATTTGATAAAAAATTATAATAAATAACATTATGAAAAGATACAAACAAAATGAAAAAAGAGTGCGCGTATCATTGCGTGATCAAAAAATGTAATTTTCTTCATACATGTACCACGTATATAATTTCTACAAAAGATATTTTCTTTTTTTTATAAAATAACTGTAATTTACCGAATAACGCGAGATTTCTGCAGAAAAATTGGAAAAATTGTCGAGGTTGGCTATTTTGCGGCAACGCCTCGGAGGCTCGAGGAAAGAGGACCGGGGTGAAAGGAGGGGGAGGGGAAGAGGAGAGAGAAAAAACGCGCGACAATCGAGAACGGGACGCGTCGATTAGCTTGAGGCGATCGCGCGTGGCAAGGACGCGTCTCACGTTACCGCGCGAAGGCTGTAAACCATCGGCTGTCATTCGCGCCTTGTACATTAACCACTCATCTCTGTGGCGCGCGCGCGCGCGCGAGCGCGCACGCGTGCATGCGTGCGTACGTGCGTGCCTGCGCACCACTGTTGTGCCGCGCGGTAATCAGCCGATTATAACTTGCACGACCCAACTTTCTATACGACACGGATGATTTTCGATGGAAATCCACTACCTACCCGCTTTTGCCGTACCGTAGAATTTCACTGGAGCGCGAGGTCGACTTTACGAGCGAACTCCGATGTAAAGTTTCGACGGAAAGATTACTCTTCGCGCGATTTGCGGAAACGACATATAACTTCATTTTTCTTCTTTCTCTTCTACGGCGTACTCTCGGTTTCGCGTATATACCCGTCGAATTGCGAATTGCAGCCTTAGCTGCGTTCGACATAGCCAATTAGATAAGAGAAACACGGTGGATCGGTAACATTTTCCTTTCACCGCGAGGAAAATAATCGTTATCGTGTCATTGAGAGATTCATTTTCCAAGAGTGCAGTTAATAAAGCTTGGCGCTTTCTTCTGCGTTTTGTTGCATCGTGTATTGCTGCTGTGGGGAAACGGCAGTTCTGTTTCACGGAAGAGCATTATATTTCGCGGTGAGCATCTACACTGACTGAGAGAAAAAAAATAGCTGCAGTTACTACAGTTTCACTATAATTTTTAGTTATTTTCGGTGCCAACTACATTTTTATAGTTATTTTAGCATGCGTCCATTCAACCATAATATGATTTTATACACTATAACCTGTAATTTATGTATAGTAAGTTGTACTTATAAAGATGATGAAAATTATCATAATCGAAAAATCTATACATAAAATAATTTTGACTAATATCACAGCAATAATAATTATAAAAATAAGAACCTCAGCCATAATTATTTTACTATGCAATTACAGTTGCAAATACCTAATACTTTTCTCTCAGTGTATGCAGTCGCAATATGCAGTTTCATAAAACAATAAGTAAAATTCTATTGTAATATATAAAAAATTATATCACAATGTTCTTTAAATGAGAAGATCAGTTTCTCTGGCATGATTCAATATGGATAATTTTTAATTTCAAGTGTTCTCCCCTGAATCTGTCATTTTGCTACGCCACTGTTGGAGCTCGGTGTGCAATAGCCAATCACTTTTCATAGGATCCTCGGATTGTGTCTCTGTTTAGCCAAACGTACATTCACTTAGAACAAGTTGTATACTGAGCCATGAGTTACTTTTACGGAAACTTCACGTGAAACTTTTATTCCTCATACTTTTGCTATTGATACGAATAAAAGTATATTTCACTCGTTACTGCTCCGAAATATGAATTTAAAAAAATTACAAAATTCTATCAAGAGATTGAACTACTTTAAAACTTAATTAGCTTTGTAAAGTTTAATTTTGTAAACTTTATTTTACTTATTCTTCGAAAAGTTACATTAACAAGAATGTTCATAATTAATATATCCAGGCCTAAATTCAAATCTTGATCTCCACGACATTTACCCTTTTGATTCTATAATAGGATTCGACGATATCGATAATATCGTCGGATTTACATCAAGTTACCGAGACAGCCGTATTGTAGCAGTTATACAATATAATTCAATTATATTAATTTACATACTACGCGTTCAGATAAAACTAAAAAAAAATCACAGTTCAAGAATCGCTTTCTTTAAAATAAATATGTTAATAAAGTCGACCTTGCGAGGTCATTTCCTTAGCCGCGTTATCCGCGCGGTCAGCTTAACCCTGACATAGATAAAATCATCGCGCGCCGCTTCGAACTATATCAAAAGTTTTCTTGCACGATTTATGTGTGCCACCGTCCTTTTTACCGTACCGTCAACGGCTAAACGACGTTATTTCGGTACCGCCGCGTTAACTTATAGGCTCTAAGCGCACATTCTCTCTCTTTACTTCCTTGTTTTCCAGACCTCTATATATATATATATATATATATATATATATATATATATACACACGATAAAACTATAAATGGACGACGAAGAAAGTATGTGCCTCTCCAGTTGTAGGTACTCGGCTTAGTCACCGATCTCGCTCGCTTGATCTCTCTCGCTAACAAGATCGTTGAAGATCACCATCTCGCCGATTTCTATTATCCGCACGATTTTTCGACGATATATATCTTGACAGCCTTCATCGGATATGTTTATGTCTCGCGTTAACTTTTTATCGTCTCATATATAAATTCCAATAAATCGAAAACAATCGCACATACTTTTCATTAAAGTTTTTCTTTGAAGAATATACGTAAATCACCTTGACCAAGTTTGTGCATTATATAATCTTTAACAATATTTCTCGCACCGATAGCGCAGTCTTATAAAAGCCGTGATCAGACTACGGATTGGGATTGAGATTGGATTGAAATTTAATCAATCAGAATAAAGAAAACTAACTTCAAGTTTAGTGAACTTTGCTCTAATTGGTCAAATTTCAATCCAATCTCAATCCCAATCCGTAATCTAATCACGGCTTTATTATTATTATTAAGAAAGTTCGCCTACTATTCTGAAGTCAAAAATGCAATTGAATAATAATAATGTCATTACAGCGATCTCGAATTATATGCAATATTAGTATAATGAATTGTGGATGCTAGTTATGTGCTATAGTCTTCGTAAATTATTAATGTATAGAATATTAATAAATATATGCCAAAGTATGAGAGCGTCAACGACTCGGGAATCGTTGTTAAATACTTATTATCCAACATTATAAAGTAAAAGAAAAATCACAAATTTATAATAAATAATTTATAAAAACTTATATGAACAATTGTCAGAGAATACTAAAGACTTAAAATGATTAATACATTGATGATTGCGTGTCGTGAACTCATGATTAGTTGTTAAACACTGTTTGTGGGGTTGGGTTTGCATCAGCTGTTGCGTTGCCAATGTCAACGTCTGCCATTACTAATTCGATCCACGAGGTAAAAGTAAACTTTGTGACAAACAATAAAGCTTTAAATCCATACGGTAAAATCCTATTTTTTAAATTTTTATACAATCCTTGATGTTTCAATCTGTCAAATGCTAGTTTTTCAAAGTCCTAAGTTGGTTAAGTGTGTACTAAATCAGTGATCATTTACCTCAGAGCGACCGTTTCTTATGAGACGATAGGCTCAAAGTAGTCAACTTCTAAGTAATATTACAAAAAAAACTATACGGTCAATATTGCTCAATTTTTGGGATTATTTGTGTAACGTGTTTATGTAAATCATATAAAAAAATTAAGACTCTAAGTTAACTTTCGACTAATAGGCGAACCTCCTTAAGAGCTACCTCATAATTTTTCTTAGCTCGCGTAACAAAAAGAGATTTGCGACATACGCTTCGATCCACGATTTCTTTTTTCAAAATTTATGTACCAAGACACTGCAAAATTAACCCTTCGTCTGTATACGTAGATTTGTCACATTTGACGCTATTTTTCTCTACTTTAAAGTATTTTAAAAAGTCTGAAAAAATTACAAAACATCTGTCTACATTGTAGTTGAAAATTGTATAGTCACTTTAATAAACATCGTTTATTTAATATTTTCTGGCAGGCTTGAAAATTTTACAGTTACGAGCAGATATCATTTTGTCTCGGACGCCGTAGACCCACGTATACAGACGAAAGGTTAAAAAAATCTCTAACTTTGGGGAAAAGTGTAAAGAAAGATTTACGTTTCAATTGAATAAAAGAGATTTAAATCAGAAGAACTTTTTCTTTACAAAAATTTATCTTCGATAAAACCCTTCATAAAGTTGTTCGTAAGATTTAAGAGAAACCAAAAGTCACTCGACGTCGTTTTCGCAACGATATTGAGCCGAATACGTGGGAGAGCGCGCGACAGATCGCGACCGGCTCGGCGATCTCAGGGGCCATCGCCTTTATCTCATCGTCCAGGATACGCCGGTGTAGCACAGCGCGCTGTGCAGATCGGGTGATATTTATGTAACGGTCATAAGGGTTAAGCGTTCTGGGAAAGTTTCCAGAACAACGATTGGCCGGCGGCTTCCGTGATTTCGTCACCCGCCAATCAACGCCCCGAAACAACTTTCTCCGAATCCTGACAGGACTGCAGACCTTCTCCGCCGCGCTCCATTATTTGCATAAATGCAACCGGCGCGCGCGCGCGCGTGTGTGTTGCCGCAAATGCGAATTGCGAGCATGTCGGCGAAGAGACGTATCGTGTCGTGCCAATTTGTCATTTCGGCGTTGCTGATGAAGGATCGAATGTTTTGATCTCAGAGGATGTGCACGATTTCTAGTTGTCGCACGCGAGATGTCTGTCGAACTGTCGCGATATCAGCCACCGATCCCTCAATGAGACTGAGACCTATTTTTCTCCAGCCAAAACTTGACAAATTATTATTATCGTTGTAACTTTCTAATTTTCCATATCGGCCGTTTCTTCAATTAAATTGCGGACTTTACACGCGTTTTAGAATGAGATCCGACCTGCTGAGCGTGGAACGGGATTTTGATCCTCTACGGACGTCGATTTAATTAACTAAAATTCTTTTTATTTCGTTATCCTCGAATTGGAAAGTCTATTCAAAAAGTCAGGTGTATTGCGTTGATATTTCATAATTTAAGGCTCCTGGGTAGTCACCGCAGCCATATTGGATTCTTACTATCGAGGCGAGGAAAACACCCAATTTTGTTGTGCATGCCATTTTTAAATAAAAAGACATTTCAATAAAAAATCACTATAGATCGTTTCAGAACACTTCCGAAATTGGCCGAAAACTACCCTTTTCCCTCGACAATAAACAAACAGCCATAAAACAGCCTAAACATACGGGAAAAACAGCCATTTAACGACTATCGAAAGGAGGTGAAAACGTTCCTTCCGCATGCAAATCTTACTTTTCGGTCAATTTTACGACTTTCACGAATACGATAAACGTTAGAGCACAAGCGCAGAGCGAATAATAAAGAAATAGCACGCACAACAAAATAGGTTGTCAACATGTCACAAAAGACAGAATCCTCCATTGGAGAGAGTTCTCATTTCTGTCGCGACGGTACGTCGCCACCGTCAACGCAGAGTTCTCGGCTTAGGGACCAGGAGCCTTAATAAGTGACACTATTATAGATACGCACACATTTAATTAAAGAGCATGGACCTTTCTTTATATTTTCAGAGAAACACTCGTCAATGTTTTTAAAGATACTTTTTAAACATAAAGCCATTCGAGCAATCCTAAAAACAATAAATTTTTTCTATTTGCGTAATAAATAGAGAACGATTAAACAATATTTCACTTTATTTTTATTTCTTCGCTTCAGATTAACTCCCACGTGACGAGTGGCTTGTTTAGCGACAAGCTTGTCGAACATCTCCTAATTCATCGCGGCCTCGATCGCGCGAACGACAATTTATTCGAAATGAACAAGATTATCGATACGTGTCTCTTTGAAGGTGGCCGTCTACGGTGTCTACCCCGAAAGAGCGAGGCGAGCGGTACCGAACCCCGGCCGTGTTCCCAGCTGGCCGCGACGCCGCGGCGCGTAGTCCCTATTGCTTTTCTGTGGGAAATGCACGTGCTCGCTATTCACACACCGCGCCGCGCCGCGCCGCGCCGAGTAGCGCGCGTACATAATACGCGCCTTACCCCCGCGCGCGCGCGCACGTTGCCGCAGAACGCATATACGACCGTGCGAGAACCCGGCGCCGGCGGGAAGCGGAGCTCTTCCGCCGATGTACGATTTCCGATGGGCCCTCGAACCTCGAACGTTACGCTGCAGGACACTCCCGCAAGGGAATTTTTTGCCGCCGCGACGAGGCTGAGGACACGAGTAAGGCCTTCGTATTCGGCATATATTTACGTCTCAAACCTCGAGGTGTATCCGAGAATTCATGGAATCGTAGAATTTTGCAGAAATCTAAGTTTGTTTCTGTCAAACGGACAATTTTGTGTTTTGTTTTGTTTTTGTTAACGCTAACAAATGAGTTCCGGAAGAACAATTATTGAGAGCAACAGATACTTCGAATTTACCATCTTCGTAATCGCTGGATATATCGAGAAAGTGTATTTTTTTTACATCGCGAGACAAATAATTTTAAGAAAAATTCAACTTGTGATTAAAAAAATAGTTGAAAAAAGAAATAATAAAGTTCGCTCTTTCACTCTCTCTAGGACATTCCGCGCGCGGAGAAACCTGCCTAGAACCCTCCAATTGAAGGGTATAATGGATCAATAACATAAGTTATGCAGGTTGCATGTCGAAACGGATGCAAGTTTTTATGAGGCTTTCTCTTGCACAAGGCATGTTATCAAATCTATCGTCAGAAAAGAACGAAAATGTATCGGAGACTTAAACGCGCAGCTTCGTGAATACGAATCTTTTTTATTGCTACAAGGTGCTAATCTTTCGAACAAAGGAATTACTGGCCGTACCATGAAACCGTCGGATGCAACAGCTTGCGCGGCGCAATCGTAAATGTTGCCGGACGAGACGAGCGCATGAAGGAGCACGCGTGCGGCATGTAAGCTGTGTCCTCGCGATATGGATTACCACGTGCGTACGGCGAGTTTTGCGCGTGCTCGCAGGCACGGCCTGCCGTAATACCGGCTTTGCGCAAAAGCAGAAACGCGTCACCGTCCTTATCCGACGTTACCCCGATTCTCCGTTGCGTAAACTTTCACGTGGTTACGACGTACGTATCGATCAACGCTTACGCACCGTGTTTACGCAGAACATCCTAAAAAATCACCAAAATAATGTCGTTTCGGCCGCATAATAGAGAACGAGCTAAGAAAAATGACCGTTATTTTTAATCGCGTAAGACGCTGACAAATTATTCAACGTCGAAAAAAATTGGACGTGATAAATGGCCTCGGATACATGCCTTGTAAATAAGAAAAAAAAACTTTGCACTGTTTTCCAGTTAGTTCACAAACTGAATTTTATTTTAAAAGAAATCCAATGTTCTAATTTTAATTGTTAAGATATTTGTTATTAAAATAGAAAATTCATAAACGATAGTGACTTTTAAAAGCCTTTTCTAGGATTTCGTTGATTTTAAATTCGTTATACAAACGAAGTTCCGGGATGCTTTCGAGTTTATTGTCACATTAAATTTTACAACAGCAACTTTTTAATTTTTATTTAATATTTGTAATAAATAAAATATGTTAAATTTAGCACTATTAAAAATACTCGAAGATATTATGTATAATTCGTATTATATTATTTAAATATTTCTTGTTCCATCCGCACAATAATGTTGAATGGGATTGGAAACCAAGTCGGATTTTAAATCGAGATCTCGTCCACGAACACGCGCTTCTACTCCGCTTGGCGCTTGAACTTGGTATACTAACGCTGTTAGTCGCCCGAAAGTAGTTTCTTACGCTTGTCAGTTATTATACTTTCTCTGGAGTACGGTTTTTAACTTTAACTTGATATATATTTGCTGAATATGAGCAATCTACTTAATACGCTCTCCTGATTAATTAAGTCAAGGCAAGTTTCTCTACGAGCTTTAAAGTTTCAATCAAAAGCATTAGTTAAAAGTCCCAATTACAATTTTGATGGTGACAAATTGTGTTTTGAATAAACGTAGTGTATGAGAACAATGTGAGAACAATTCTCTCGAAATGAACTGACTCGATAAGATTAATCTTTGTGATAATGGAGCGCCTGGATAAATTCGTACACATATTCTTGGATGAATAAAGCTCATCCCGTTCCTTCCGAGGTCGCGAACAAATCAGTGCTTATTTTGTAGTTCGGGACAAGACTTTATCTGTACTTGATGATTATTAGTGGAGTGCTCAACAAGTATCGGTATCTCGAGTACACTTAATCGAATCTTTCGGGTGTTCGCGCACCTAATGGGTTTCGTGCTGTCGATCTTGCCGGCAGATCTAATCGCATCTATTTCATCAACTTTTACGAGCACCGCAAATCAGGTGCCCCGACAGGTCCGCACGTTTTACAGGCAACACAGACCGGCAATTTATTTTACCTCCGCGTTCGAGCGTGAACGGTAAATAATCGATGCACGCAATGAAACGCGTAGAGCTGAAGAAAATCGATGAAATCGATGCAAACGAGGTAAATACGCAGATCCAGATACATCTGTCGACTGTTAACAATGCAATTTTTTCGTTGACCGCCCGCAGGCTTAAGAGAGATCTCTCTTTTTTTTCTTCCTTCCTCTCTGTCTCTCTTTCGTCAGATTGGTAGAGGTCTTCTGCACAAGCGCTGTCCTCGAGACGCGATTATGACGCTCGGACAAAAAACAAATTTAATAGCCTTTCCGTTGTATTCAATACGGCGGGTACGGGAGCACGAATACGCGCGTATGTGCCGTCTGAGCTACGAGGGGCGAGAATCGGGGACGTTCAACAGCCCAGGAAAATGTTGGGGAGACCGATCCGATCGATTAACACGTGCGCTTTAAATGTTTGGGAGCTACAAAACGATCGCAGCCTCGATGATTACAGACGATGTTGCTAACGAGGCTCGTAGAACTAAACGAAAATAATTTTGGCGCGTTTTTTTGTTGTTTGTTGGCGCTGATAATCAATATTAGCAACGGAAATCGCTCGTGTATCTTTAACGCTGCTTTATATAAAAAGATATTTATTTTTGCAATATGATATTAATCAAATAAATAAAAATATAATTTACAAAAATTTATAAATTAAATTAAAAACCGAATTTTTATTTTCAAAAAACGAAGTTTTGTCAACGTTAGATTTTTGTTTGTAATTCCTCATTGACATGATTAACGTTTATGATCGACAAATCGTTTAAATTATTATGGAAACTTTATACAACATGCTCCAACAAGCGTGTTACATTACCGGCCATTATTCTCCCGTATCTACGTATAACGTTTTCGATTACGAAATAATTTCCATCCAATCTACGTTTCTACTGTATAGTATTCCGTTTGTCACCCGAGCGTGTTCGACGTTTATCCTCCCCAATCTGCCAACCAAGCGCGGGGCGCGCAGCGCACGTGTTTTTTTTTGTGCGTGTAATGTATATACGCACACACACGTGTACACGCGCATACACACACAACATCCAGATATAGCGCGCACAGAGAGGGAGCGATTCGGAGGTTGACGTCATCCACGTCCCACCCCCTTTAAATTCATGCTGAATCCGACTACAAGCGACCGACCGACCCAGCCTCTGCCTTTTCCCTTCGTTTCTCTTTTCCCTTCCCCGTCGCTGCGTTCCGTTTTCTCTCCGCTCACCACCGCCCCTCGTCATTCGATGGTAGGAGAAAAAGTGAGAAAGAGAGAGAGAGAGAGAGAGAAGGGGTGGAGGAAAACCCCCTCTGTAGATCCCGCAACGGGTTTCTATTCTCGGATGTCAATATTTCGTCAACTAGAGCCCACTCAGCGCGCAACAAAAGACTCCACCGGGTACAGCCGTTGCTGTAGCGTGTGAGAAAGAACGAGGAGCATGTATGCGTTTTATAAGAGGATGCACACGACGAGAGAGAGAGAGAGAGAGAGAGCGAAGGAAGCGCGCGCGCGGACCGTGGGGATCGAAGTGCCAGGATTGCGCAAAGGGCGAGGCATTTCGGCTACGTGGTTGATGGGGTGGTAATTTTGTCGGAGCTTTTAACAGATATCTTCGAATTCTGGCTGAAATAGAAAAAACACCGGGAAAAACGCCGAAAAAAATGACAGCGAAGTGAAAATAACGCATAACAAGGCAGACCCGTCGCAATTGAACGAAATGGAAATTTTGATTGCGGATTTTTTCCCGCTTTTTTTCACTGCCTGCATTCTTAACGATAAAGTCCTCTATACGCTTATAACGTTGTACGAGCACTACATAGATATTTCGAATCGCGGACTAGAATTTTGACGTTTCGAATTTCTGACTTACAGTCACAATGTGTTTTGAAACGTTTTTCACGTGCACGCGTATCGATCGCGCGATCGTTACGATCGATTCCAAGAACGCGCGTAAATCGCGGTGTTTTGTGCGTGCCATTGGATTCCCGAGCAGATCGATTTTCTCTAGCGCATAATTGTCATCCCGATATCGAGGAAATGATTGGAATTTTCTACACCGGGTCGCTCGAGGTGTCTCGAATTTACCCATATCGATGATTTTCGAGCATCTCGACGTGACGCGCTTTGACACGGCGACGAAGGCGAGTAAATCGCGCCGGGGGGAATCCTTGTACGAGATAAATAAAACGGGCCTCTCTCTCTCACGGTCGCCGCCGACACATAATAGCCGCGTTCTCCTCGGCCGCGCTCGCGCCCGCGTATGAACTCGGCTTTAAGGTAAGCGAGTGCGCGACCAGCGTCGTCTTCGAAACATCGAGAACCTGAGGCGACAAAAAAGCGATAAAATTCTGTCTGACACTGATAATTTCGTACAACATACACTACGTTCGAAGGACCATCTGTATTTTACGCTTAGGGACGCAGGTGTGCGTCTGTATAAATAATATTATTAGATTCAGTAATCTAAAACGACGCGGAAGAGCCTACATCCTGTAAGGATAAAAATACACGTTCGCAAGAAAGGTTATTAAAACAACGGTGCACATGTGCGATGACGGATGCATTAGATTTAATACTAATTTAATGGACAAATATGGCAATTGATGTATAGCGATTATTGAATAATAATTGAACGAAAATTAATACTGATCGATCATTGATTATAGGATAATCAAAATCACTCGTCAAACACGCGTAATTTCTGCTAATGCCTCTATTTGATGCGCAACCATATTTCCAAGTAGGTATAACCGTTCGATGCAGATACGTGCCGAGGTAGCACAAAGAAAGCACTGTCGCGAAAGCGACTTTCACATGACGGAGGGTCCCGGAGGAGGATCCATGGGGCCCCGGGGCCCCTTCGCACGGTTTACTCGCGCTGGAAGACGGTACTGAGCACGAAAGAGAGGGAGGTCGAGTCGGAACAAGGGGGAGGGAGAGTACTACAAACGAACGGCGGATGCCGATCGCAACACTTTGCTAAAATCAGGACAACGACGAGGAGGAGGAGGAAGCGGAGAAGGAGGATGAGAAACGGGGATCCGAGAGAGGGATGGAGACGGAGACGAGACGAGACGAGACGAGACGAGACCGTTGAGACATCGAGTCCGCGACACGTAAACAGGAGCGAGCGCCCGAGGTCGACTCACGGCGAGAATATCGTGGGAGGATTCCCTTCGTTTCTCTCTCTCTCTCTCTCTCTCTCTCTCTCTCTCTCTCTCTCTCCCCTTTTCTCTTTTCTTTTTTTCCTCTTTTTTCCCTCTGTCCGTCTGCAGTGTAGGTGGGATTAGAGAGACGGGGGCGCTGTAGGAAGAGGGGTGGACAAACGGTGGGAGAGGGCTTTGATCTCGGCAGCTGCTGCATCGCATCGTTATTTTCGGGCGGATCGCCGAGACAAAAAACATTTTTGCGGGACGTCTATCTCCTTTACTCCTTTGTGGACCGACGACGTTTACCTGAAGCTGAACATCGACGTATCTCTCATCTCCCGGAACGTGTCTCAGTACCGCGTTTCCCATTAGGCTTTCCGCCGACGAGATCGCGAACGGCGGCGGCGTCGCGATGTAAACCACGAGAATTTAAACTCAAATGGAAGGATTCTTTTGAATTTTCAGTACTGGGAAAACCGATATATTCAACCATTCGTAGAATTTCCAATAATGGTAACTTTTTGAAATGTCCGAAAGTTTATATTATTAAATATATTCTATTATTGAAAATATATGTAACCTACTTTGCTTCTATTTCATAAAATGGTTGAAATAATTTATGCATATTTTTGTCAAAATTGCAACAATTGATTAGAAATACCAATTAAAAAAATATAGTCTAAAGTATAATAAAATTTTATTTAAATACACGGAGAAAATTTTATAGTAAATATTACTATGGTGTCGCACTAGCTGCGGACCATCGAGGAATTTCAAGTAAAAATACTATGTTTATGGTAAAAATTACTGTTTTAAAAACGATTAAATATCGTAATTTTTAACATAATTATAGTATTTTAACTTGAAATTTCTCGATGGTCCGCAGCTAGTGCGACACCATAGTAATATTTACTATAAAATTTTCTCCGTGTATAAATATAAATAATGCATTTACATAAAATATTATATATATTAATATGTTAATAATATATTAATAATATAATAAAATGTATTTTATATATTAATATACAAGTAATTGTAATAATAGAGAAACAGAAGAATCCTAATATGTGTAGAATGTCTGGAATGCCTATACCTCAGGAATGTAGAAATATAGGGAGACCAGCCCTGCACTTCGAAATAGCGATCGGAAAAGAGAAATATCATCATCCTGTGTATCGTCAAACTAGGCGTGAAAATCGCGATGCGATGTGGACACAGATCGTTACGCGTGTGTAGGTGCATTGAGGTGGACTTAATAGGCCATGGCTTTAAACGACCTCGATATAACATCTATCATCCTCGAAGCTAGTGCAGATACGTGTCGCTATATATAAAATGTGCCTAATTTAAAAAAATTGATTGGCTACTTTGTATACAATTATTGAGATTGATTCTGCAGGTCACTATTAATGTATCGCAATTAATACATATATATATACATATATATATATATATATATATATATATATATATATATAGACAAATTCTACCGGTTAGGTCGCCTACATCTCGCGTTCTCGGCTCCGTTTCTAAGCCGCAAACAACACACATTAGTCACTGGTAAAATATTACAATTAGTAACTAAATCAAGGATTGAATGTCACGTGACGGCGACTTTAATAGCTTCCGAATGATGATGAGAATCGTAAAAGGTATGACTTGAGAAGACTTAACTTTATTCCAACAATTCGGGTCACTGCGTATACGCGAATCTTATCTAATGAGCTCAGTCATTGTTATTATAAATACTTTTTCCGTGGATATCCTCGACGATGTCGATTCTAACGGGTCATGTCGACATTGTGTCGACGCAGCTTTTCGACCGCTCTAGGTAGGTCAAAACCTTCGAAGCATTACGCGAAGAGCGCGCACTCGTAATCGGGTTAGCGGCGCATCTGGTGCGAGACCAGCGCGAGCCAGTACAGGACGAGACATAATAAAAATTGGCAGAATTTTGAATTTCAAACGTCGTTTCAAACGCCTATTGTCCTATATATATTAATCAAATGTGCATGCGAGCGTAAACATGTAAAACGGGCCAAATAGAAAAAATTGTAAATACTGTCGCTTTTTTCTTGAGCTGTATGCTTGCTGTATCACAACTCATGTTGTAAGCCACGCAACCGGATATCGGTGATTATCTTGCTTATTTTCAAGATCTGGCGTGAATCAAAGTGCCCGAAAATGTTAGAGTTAAGGACGTTCTCTCGTCCTTATACTAGAGAAAATCGATTTTCTTAAAATTTCTTGAAACTGTGAATATACGTTAATTTAGGTGTGCTTAAGCGTGGTATAAATTTCAGTACCTCTTCCGGTATAAAAAATCAAGATACTGAGCCTCAAAAGTTTCAACTCTTACTAATAAAAAGGTTTTCCAGGCCAAACAGTAAGAGATACGAGGTTGACCAAGAGGACCAAAGTTGCTCCTCTCGTCGAGTTCTATAAGGAAAAAATGCCAAAACTAAAAAAATTAAATTAAAAAAATTTTTTAACTTTGAGGCTCAGTATTTTTATTTTTTATACCAGAAGAGGTACTGAAATTTATAGCACGCATAAAGCACACCTAAATTAACGTAATATTCACAGTTTCAAGAAAATCCTAAGAAAATCGATTTTCTCTAGTATAAGGACGACGAGAACGTCCTTAAGGTAGCTGGTCTCGTCAGGGCATGTATTAGATAAAGGTGTTCGATTTCAAATTTTATATCAAATTATATGATCAGCTTTGCAGTCGATTTTTTCTGTGGCTCCTTACCGACTATTTTACTCTAGAAAATCGATCTCGAAAATCACAAATTTTGCATTACTTCATATACAGACGGCCAGAAAAAGAAGGCTCTATCACGGTTTCAATCACATATTTTCGCATTTTTCGATTAGATGAAGTGAAAAAAAAACATTGCTTTTTGTACATTAGATTTCGAAAAATCCGATGCAACCATAAAATATATACTTTACCGGAGATTTCGCTGCTAATTTTTTAGTTTATTTTAGTGAAAATGCGGTAATCGAGCAGACATTTTTTGGTCGAGGGTGAGGTTGGGAAGACTTGGAAACGCCGCTGGCTAATTACTGTAGTTGCAGGTTATGGGGCTCGTCTTTCTTAGCCGAATTGGATAGTGATTGACACCCCTGTCATGCATTTAGAAACCCTTTCTCAGTAATTGTCCAAATTCAATCGACAAGGAGATGTAACCTCACTTGTAACTTTTCTCGACGACTCGCATGATCAGCTGATTAAAACGGAGTCAAATGAGAAAAATCACAGAATTTGGAAAAAGTAACATACTTTGTCACGTATGAAATTTTACACCATAATTCATAGAATTATTTTTTCCCTTAGCAAAAATTGCCTGAAATATATTTCTGAACGTGAAAACCTACAAACAGTCCACATGACTAGCACTTAGCGAGGACAGCTACCTTAAGTATATCTATATCTTTGCTCCAAAAATGATTTAAAAAAATAATGACAAAGAAATAACGACGCTTGATGAAGAATTCGAATAACAAAGAATAATCGTAGAGACTAACGAAGGATTTCAAAAGTATTATTCTATTTTCGTGGGTAAACCCAAGAACTCGGAGCACCGACGCTTTTTTAAGTTGTACAATCTGGAGAGATGCTATTTTCATGTATATCTGCTGCTATTTTTGATGATAGTAACTCCTGCTCGGAATGGTCATATCGGGGATATCTTAGCAACGATCGTGCAAAAGTGAACAGCGCTTTCGAATATCCGAACATCGCGGAAACGGATATCTTCAGGGATATCATATCGAAAATCGTTATTCGAGTTAATCGTTAATCCAAGTAAGGCTTAAATTCAACGATTGCACGACTTGTAAACGCGACGTCTATGTGTTGTTAGCGCAGATCGATATACACGTATGTATACATTGTCCTCCTCGAAGTATATCGCAATATATTGCCTAGCCTCTATCCCGTTCTCGATCGACGACGACGAGTATTCCATATATATACCTCCGTCGCCGAACCTCGCGCTATGAGAAGATTCTGTCATTCGCAACAAATACTCGTGGCATTTCGAGGTGGCGAGAATGAATTTTTTCCCGCTGACTCGCTCGAAAAAGGTCGCACGACAGAGCGCCTTGAATGTGAGTATCCTCCATCGTCTCTCTCTCTTCATTGCATGTGTACGTACGTATACGTGCGGCTGTACGTGTGTGTATACGCGTACACGCTTTATTTGCGCATTTGTCATACAAGAATACACGGATCTCCCGGATTGCCAGGCGTGTATCAGTGACGGAACAGCGTTTTTCGCATAATTAATTTATCGTTTCAATCGCGTGCATGCTGGCCGTCAGGTCGATACGCATGCAGATGCATCGATGGCACAATCAGTGGCCTTTAATAGCTATGCGCTTTCCATCACTGCGCTAAGAAAATTTATGCCGGGCGGAAAGTCGCAAGACATTTTTGCAGGATGTTACAACCTACGCTACGTGATGGTGCATAATGCGGCGTGTGTGCGCGACGCGTCGCTCTTATCAGTAAATAATCAAAGATGCGGGAGTATAAATGGAATACGCACATTGCCGTTTTATTTCCCGAAATTTTCGTCATGAGACTCTGTTGATTAAAATTAACGGTCATGTATTGTCATTGTGGAGTAACTAGTAGTATATTGTCTCGGGAAATGGAAAAATCTTGTGCAGATTTTCAGCGTAAATGCGTGTTTTTAAATCGCAATTTTATGACTTCCTCACTTACAATTAGTTTTACATCTTTAAGAACGTTTAATTATATATATCAATCAGAATTAACACTAATATTGCAAACTGCTTGAAGAAAGTTTTCACACTTGTTATTTTAATTGTGTTTTATATTATTAATTTAATAAATTACCGTTTCACGTTTACATCTACGATGAGTCGCACAGAGAGACTGAGAGGTTGCAGGAAGAGGAGCTCAACTTTCATTACTTTATTACCGCAGAAGAAATACCTTTCCCTATATCTTCCTTGCTTTGACACGATCGAAATTCTTCACAGTAACACGTGCGACCCAGAAGACCATAACCGTGTAAAAGCGGAAATAACATCTGTTTTGTAACAGATAGGAGAAGCCAAACTTTACCAAACGCAACCACAAACTTAAAACGCACCGTGACTTCCTTCCTTTCCATTCTACAAGAAGCGATCGAGAACGTAACTCTTGTGTATATAAATATTTATATATATAAAAAGTTACGTTCCCGCTACATATACACGTTCATACAAAATTGCATATATGTTACATATACAAAATCTATTAGATATTATTTAATAAATATTATACTTAATTATCCAATTTTCTAGTTAGATAATATTATGTATTTAATGTTGTCTATTATCTAAAATATTAATAAGCAGTCAATTATAAATTATAAGCTTGTAACTGCACTCCGTTTATATTTAACGATCATCTACTCACATTTTAGCGAATCATAATCCAATGTACAACAGGATAAATGTGATAAAATCGTCGGCGGGGAAACGCTTTGAAATATCTTCGTTTCTAACAAAACTGGTGCTGGTTGTTCATAATGAAGCGAATGGGGGAACAAACAGATTACACAACGGCATCATGTCAACCTTATATAAGGATCACAGTCCGATTCTGTAACAATACTATCAGTATCCAATAATTATGACTAGCAGACTGACACGATGACGCGGTAAAATGTAGAACACGTTGCGTTGCACGCGTTCCACGATGTTTATCATGCTCTCAGCGCAAGATCTTTTACGACGACGCAAATTAAATGAGCTAATTTTTCTTCACGATTGATTAAGTCGCAGTAGGAAGCCGTCAATTTTGAAACATCGAAGTGTTTTAAAGCACCACAAAGGGACGTCTTATCGCGTACATTATCAATAAAAAGTATCACGTTACTACCATACAACACGATCGTCGCGTATTTATATGACGTGTCGCCAAAACGTTAGGACGTGATGTCGGGAGTACGCTCGCGTGCTTTATCTGCATCTGATTGTGAGACGAGCGTTTCGCTTCATTAACCTTCGAAACCTAGCGGCGATTACATCGAAAGTTTCATGAAAAACTTCCGGCATCTCTCGTACGAGAACGTGTCCCCGCGAAATCGCGGAAGATCTGCAAAGAATTCGTTTCGCGTGTGTTTCAAACCGATTCCGAGTCAAAATATGATATCTTCATCATCTGCATTTGGCACGATTATGCCGATAAGCGCGCGTACGTTCGATATATCTTGACACTGTTTTTTTTTACCGTTGAAAATATCGAGTAGGACGGAAGAAGTTTATCTGCGATTCAAACGTGGCGTAACATCCGCGCCCGAAACCTCCGTTTCTTTTGTCCGCTGCATATATGTATGTACGAATATATGTATGAAACATGTCGAAATCCGCCACGTATGCCTCAAGGTTGAAATTGCCGTCGCCGGCGTCGCGCGTGGAAATACGTGCGCGTGTGCGCGCGGCATTATATGCAAGAAAGAAAAGACTTCTCTGATAATAATTAATGCACATGTCTCCGACAATTAAACTCGGGGTAACCCAAAATGACCTGGAAACGCCGTCGGGAGATCCGGGAAGAGTTTTCTTTTTTGTATAAGCGTTCGAGTTCCCTGGATAGGTCCATCGCACGCGAAGAGCACCGCAGTTGGCAACTGCCAGTTACGGCGGTGTCCGGATTTTCCCCTCGGACCTTGAAAATCCAGGAGAGGGCCACGTGGAGGTGTCGCGCCGGTTCGTACCCATATCCGCTGAAAACTCTGCTGAAAACTCTTCAAGCCAAAAGGATCGATAGGCCGTGCTTTCGAAGTCTCTATGCGTACTGAACATCAAGATCAAGCCAGCTTTTGCCCTTTTGCTCTACGCGAGGTTTCTGTCCTCGCTGAGCTGGCCTTAGGACACCTGCGTTATTCTTTACTACCTCGCGATACTGAAAATGTTCATACACGAGAAAGCACCGCGACAATTCGTACTTCGAGAGATATGAAAAATAAGTCGGTATCTCCTGTATTCATCTCACTCTAACGTGTTCTAGAAGTATTGTAAAATAAGTTTTCAACGCACGTTTGAATATATGTTATTAAATTTTTCTTTGGATCTGGAAGCTAATCGCGGAGATTCCCTCGTATCCCTAAAATTCTTCAATTCTTATTGTACAACCATCACTGGCTTTTTATTTGCGCGGGGCGATGCCAAGTAGGAAATATGACCTTCTCAAATTATTCAAGTATATCGTGAATGATTCCGGCGTATGTTATTACTACGTCGCAGAGATTATGAAATAAAGATCCGTTGCAATGCGCCAAACACAGACTGTATCGATTGGCATAAATCTATTCGTTCCTAACGGGAATCGATTGCACGAGTATGATCTTGACTTGGCGAATAAGCAATTACGTTTCTGTCGCAAATGCAAAAGTTCACACTGCCATTTAAACCGAATTAACTCTCGCCAGGATGATTGACGACGTATTATCGTCTATTGCGCATTATAACGTTGTAAGCCCGATCGTTTCAAATTATTCGAAGTGATACGTTAACCATTAGTCTGCAAGTTATTACGTTACTTAAATATTGAACAGACTAATCTCAACAGGTTTTTCTTATCAATATACACAATTAAATGGATCGATGTGCAAAATTTTAATGCCGCTCTTATTCATTATCATTCCAAATGTTTTGTCCCTTCTTTCGCATCGTGTATTATGCAAGAGACTTTATTATATTCTCTTGCATAAGACATATGGAAAAGATATAAATTTTTGGCTCGTGTGCATCTCACATTTACGAGGAAAACGTTGTCTATCTCTCTATAAAATTCATGGCATATAAATATCACACACGTGTCTGGAGTCATTATATCAAGCTTGAAATGTGACTGTGGCGGTTTTCACTTGTTAATTAAGTTTTTGTCCCCTTTTCTGGAAAAACTTGACGAGTGAAAATCCAATATTTATCTTCAACATTAAGGCAATTGGCTCTAATGTTAGCGCACACATTAGAGCTCTAATGTCTCTCTTTCTCTCTCTCTTTTACCGTTATAATTATTTATACGTTGAGTTTATAATTGAAATGACCGCATTTATCGCTATTAACCGTTCCGAAAAGGACTCAAATAGAGTCGAATGGCGTACGCGTTTTATACGCTTGCGTCACACTTCGCCACTCGTCCGATATACGCCAACTCCGCAGTTTCTCCAACGCACAGTTATTTCTATAACGATCATCGCCGCCGAGCATCGCCGCGCGCCGCGATTCTCCAAAAAGATAATTTTATCTCACGGAGGGTTAAAGATGAGTCACGCTCTCTGTTTTCAGTGCGCCAATAAGCCGCTCGTTCGCATCTACCTCGTAAAGGCTGATCGTAGACAGAGCTTTTTCTTCCTCCCGGGGGAAGAGGCGGTGGTGGTGCAGCAACGCTATCAGCAACGGCGGCGATTGGCGTCGGGGTGCAGCCGTTATCATCCGGTTATCATAGCACAGTGCCACCCCAGAACGGAAGGGGTGGTTCGCCACTTCGTGTCGCGGCGATGGTAGCAGCTGCCTCCGCTACGGCCACCGCCACTGCCAGCGTGGTGGCCATGCAGGACCGCCAGGACATCCCCTCGCAATTCAGTCAGGTAAATGTTTGGCTAGCTCTCACGTTATCAATGCCGCGCCGTGACTAGAGAAAATTCTGATTCATACGTTACATAGACCGTTATCAGAGTGTGCTATCCGGAATAGTTGAGCAAGGCGAATTGGTAAATTGGTAAAATGATACGATCCTTGAAGTGGATGTTTTTCCATCGTCGTCTTTCTCTTCGCGTCGTAAAAACACCTAAAGGTAAATAACAAAGATATATAAAGAGAAAAAAAATTCACGCGTTAAGACGATGATTAAAATTTTTATTTTAAATGATGTTCTTGTCATAATTGTTAATTTACGGCATTTTTTATGTAATGCGAGAAAAATATAGTTTACTTACGAATTATAAGTATTCCAAAGTTCGATCGTTAATTAGCGTTAGTTTGCAATTTATTCAATTTTATTATTTTATTACGAGCATAATATCATTTTTTGGAGAAATAAATTTTGACTGTAGTTGTAGATGTATTAAATTATTGAGTGGAGGAAGACTACAAAAACGAATCTCTTATAATTCCATAACAAAATGTATCTCAAAATTCACGTATCACACAATACTCGGTGTCTCGTAAATTATTTTTACTTCTTTGAAATTTTATGAATTTCTAAATGAATGCTCACGTTATTATTAGATGCAGAGCCAACATGGAATACCCCACCAAACGTACAACGCGGGGTACGGCCAAAGAGGACCAATGGCAGGAATGGGGCCAGTCGGAATGAACAATTTTAACAGCATGGGCACGATAAGCCCGATGCACACTATGAATTCCATGAATTCGATGAACAGTATGAATGGCATGAACTCGATGAATCCCATGACAATGGGAGGAATGAACGGTATGAACGGTATGAGCGGTATGAATGCTATGAACGGAATGACACCCATGAACTCCATGAGCAACATGAGTAACGTAGCCATAAACAACATGATGGGACCCAACAACATGCAAATGAATAAGATGCAGGTATTTATCTAAAATCCAACGTGGCGATTTAAATGTACTTAGCTGCGTCTCTCAGGTCCGCCGTAATTCGCTAAAAGACAATTCATATAAGCGAGATTTATGAGTCCTGTATAAATATTTATATCAATCTTCTTGCATTATTTCTAGCTTTGTTACAGTAGCGTATATCTCGGCTGACGAAAGGCGTGTCTCTGTTTTTCTCGGTAGTAGCGTGTATCTCTATGTTTCTAGGCTCAGCCGCATCAAGGCTATCAACGGAGATTAGCGCCTTATCCAACCCCAGCCATGCATATGGCGCAAAAGCGGCAGCAGGTTCCGTACGCTGCTCAGAATCCAGCGGCTATGCAGCAGGGTTTCAACGGCATGACGGCGGCCCCGAATTATTCGAATACCTATCCCACCGGAGCGAGGCCGAATTTCCAGCAACAGTATCAGTCTATGCAGAGCATGAATCCCACAGCGGCCGGTTTCGGGCCCAACGCGATGATACGAGGGACAAATATGAGGCAAACGGCGCCGGCTTACAATACCCCGTCTCAGACGGCCGCCGCAAACCAATACGGCTACGGTAATAACGGCGTTCCCGGTGTCTGCATGGTCCCACCTACCTCGGTTGGCAACCAGTTCGTCGGTCATCAGCCGAACACGGGATATGGTGGCGGCAACGCGTCATACGGCGCGTCCGCCGTGGCCGCCCAGTCACTGGCGACCAGTCAATACCAGCAAGAAGTGGTATCGATGAGATCGACGAACGGGGGCAACGTGAATTATCAGCACAGTCCCATCCCCGGTAATCCGACGCCTCCGTTGACACCCGCCACCAGCATACCGCCTTACATCAGTCCGAATCCGGACATTAAGCCTAATTTCAATGAGATGAAATCACCTGTCAACATTCAGAGTAAGCACGATTTTAGGATTTCACGCTCTCATGCTTCAATATAAATTATAATGGTGTCTTGAGTTCAAAAAATTATGTCAACGAAAGACATGTAATCAGATGCACAATGCCCATTTGTCTAGTTCCAAACCACGGAATGCGTTTATTAGATGTAAAGTTGGAAATTTTAATACGCACGACATTTTAGATTACAGATTACATTTTTCTAACATTATTTGTGCCTCTAAAACAATATTGAGCAATATTGAGTAATCCTACGTTTGTTTCAGATGATGAATTGAGACTAACATTCCCGTAAGAGACGGTATAATTCTTCCACCCTTCCGCCTAGAGCACAATTTGGCTGTTAGCAATCATGTATTCCAACTGAAGCCCACGGTGCATCAGACGCTAGTTTGGCGATCAGATCTGGAGCTACAGCTAAAATGTTTTCACCACGAAGATAGACAGATGAACACGAATTGGCCGGCGAGTGTGGCAAGTTTCCGTTAATGCGACTCCCCTTGTGATCGACCGCGGGGACAACAAAGCTTCTCACAAGCCTCTCTACTTGAAGGACGTCTGTCAAGCAGGAAGGAACACAATACAGATTACCGTATCCGCATGCTGTTGTGTAAGTTGAGGATATCAATAATTAAACGATAGTGTTTACGTAATTCGGAGATAAAACGATATTCGTTGCAATCTTTGGTACGCTCAAGAACAAATTTTTGCTTCGTGCAGATAGATTTTATATTTTTCATTGAATATATCTGCGCAAGATGTGCATGATAGATCTATTTATTAATTATAAACTTAAAATAATTTTTATTATTTATTTTTTATTATTTATTTTTTTTAATATTTATTTTTTTATTATTACGGCATTCATCAGAATATGTGTGTAATATTACAGTCACATCTATTTGTACTACAATTGGTTC
>JASTWP010001678.1:0-63104 GCA_030770255.1 Temnothorax ravouxi
GAACTATCCGAATAACTTGATTTTCTCAACTCGTATATTGCCATAAAAATTAACTTTTGAAATATATATCACGCATTTCAACAAATATTTATAAAAGCTTTGTCTCCTATCAGACGTTGGTCTATCGGTAACTTACAGTTACATCATAACACTTCATACATTTTTACTTCACACTTCCCTTTGTTATTTTTTTATTATTTTTGGTCACTCAAAGCTACCTTTTCTTCTTCTACGTGTAAATCCTCTCTTAGAGATTCTATCTTATCAACTACAATGCTATTTGCAACGTTAATCTCTCTCTCATTATTATCTGTGCGTTCTTGAGTTTTATTTATACATTTTGTTGAATCCCGTTCATCATCAGTGTTAATCTTTTCGTCTGTAATAGCAGTTTCATCTTCTATGTCCAAATTTTCTTCTTCTTTTAAGGCTTCATCCTCGCTTCTCAGTTTATCACTTTGTTCTGCTATACAATATACATCGGTTGAAGATGGAATCGTAACACTGTTTACTTCTTTTTCTTCTGGAGAGCTTTTCGTGTCGTGCTCAACATTGTTTTCTTGCTCACTCATATCTTTAGTTTGTTTATTATCACAGTTATCGCTTAAGATTTCTTCAGTTTGCTCTGAATTATGGTGTTCATTTTCCAGTACAGTTTCCTTGGTATTTTTATTAGCATCACATGACGAGTGTTCCACATATTTAGTCTCATTTTTATCATCATCATCTATTACTGATGATGTAATTAAATTTGTTTCAGTAGTTTCGCGCTCGAATGTCACAATCGCTTGAACATTTGGCGACTCATCCAATTTGTCTCCCAGCTTTCCATTTTCTTCACACGTTTCAATCTCTGTATCGATCTTAGACGCGGGTAAATCTAAATTCTGCAAAACAACCTCACCTTCTTTGTTTGCATGTAGTGCATGTACCTCGCTCTTTTCATTTATATGTGAATTCAAATTGTCATTCTGATTATCCTTATTTTCTATTTCTACATTATTCACATCAGATTCTCCAGAAGAAATTATATTGCCTTCTTTCTCGTTCGCAGTCGTCACAATCTTATCATCCTCCAGTGACTCCGTAGTGGTCTCCTCAGGTTTTTCAAGTTCAGACTGATAAGACTTTTGCGACTCCTCATGTTCTTTTCGCGGTGATTCCGTTTCCTGATACTTCTGCAGGCTTTCGTCTTCCTTTCTAATCTCTTTCTTACGAAAGTAAGGAGACTTGTTGCTGAAGTCCTTTTTTTTCGGTGAAAGCTGCGACTTTCGCGAATTAGAGGACTTGTGTAGATTTTCATGATAGACACCTTTAGTTCTGTCCTCAAACGACTTTGGACGTGAAAAGGATTCAGTATCGGGGGAAGTTACTTCAACGTCTGAATGACTGCTGTACGTCATGCGACTCCTTTGTCGCGGCCCGACTCGTCCTGTTCCAGCGATACTTGGCGAGTTTACTGAAACGATAACATTACAAAATTATTTCAAATACCTTTTACATTTGGGAACGTATTATTGTCACTTTTAAAATGTACCTTTAACACTCATGACTGGGCCTTTTGTCATATTTCCTTGATTCAGCGTAACTTTTATACTTTTGTCGGTAGCGACGACAGTTCTCTTTTCGGGACCGGAAGGATTTTTAACGTGTCCATCCTGATGATACACGTTGGAAGAATTTTCATAATTATTATGAAAATGTCTCGAATTTCCCCGATAGGAACGATGACCGCCGCGATTATGGCTTGCATAATCATTTCCTGCAGAAAGCAATTGTATGCATATATGTATATCCAACGAACGAAAGCATAATCTAAATCTCCCGCGATTTGTATTACTGCTTGTATAACAAGCGTCTATTGGTTCTCACCATTAACGTGGTATCTTCTATCAAAATCTTTATAGTCCTTTTTTACATAATCCCCTAATTTAGCCTCAGATCTCGCCGCTTCGTCCACGATGTGTGCCTGCAATTATATCTATATGTAATCCATCGTATTTACACAGTCACGGTGGCGACGCACGGTTCCTTCTTACGCAGCTCTCACCTTGTCGTTGTCCCATTCTCTACGCCAATTACCCTCCGCAGTTCTCTGTCTGCTAATGCGATCCTCATCAATACGATTTCTTTCGGCTCTCCAAGCTTCATAATCCGGCTGATGCTCATCCCTGTGTGACCCTCTATTCGTTCTATAATCCTGTTCAAGAAGTAGATCATTTCAAAAAACAAAAATGCATCTAGGTTTACTTAAGAACACCTCGTTTTAAGCTTTACGTACTCTTTGCATCCCATCCTTCCCTCCAGGCCTTCTCCTAAACATGCCCCGTGAATATTTTTGCCCTCTATTTGAAATGTCTTTCGTGCTCTCTCCTCTTTCGCTTTCCTCTCTCTCGGCATCAGCAAGGAAGTTATATTTGGGATCAGGTGGAGGCCCCTGGCCCTAAAAGAAAAGGAAGCATCAATGAGAATTTTCAGGTTTATTGAAATCAAAGTTTAAATAGAGACCTGAGCTTCCAAACGGGAAGGATTTTATTGAAAGATTGCCAAATCAAGATCCTATTCCCTTTTATATAAATTTCTTTGCGCACCTGAGCAAACATATGACCTTTCCGTCCTTCGCCACTCATGGGCTGATATTGCTGAGAATGCTCGTGGTGTTCCTTGGCAGGTTTTGCCTTGTTACTCGTTCTAGGTGGATTAGAAAATTCTGGCGGTTCCTTCCTCTCCGGCCAATCTGTAGACGGCACCATTTGCACCAGCGCATTCAGTTTGGCTGCATTTTTCTTATCCTCCTCCACTTCCTAGGCAATAAAGCTCGGATATTTTCTCACATATAGGACAATTATCTGTTTAATCACGGAGACTCTTACCTCGTACCTCCTTCTGATTTCCTCATTCTGTTGCCTTATCTTGTTAATTTTCTCCTCGAGCGCGTTCGCTGCCATCTGCAATTTGGAGAAAACCCAGGTCACTAATAATCCGTTTCTATCAATGCAGATTAACTTTGTGATCTTGGCTTAACTTACCTCTTATCTTTCTCTAATTCTAAGAACTAGAAAAAGATGAAAAGTAAGTTAAACCGTGATTAAAGTTAAATCTCTACATTTGGTAGAAATGGACATAAGGCGGCGAATTGGTTTAGAAATACATAAACGTCGAACACCTATCTCTCTCCTGAGAGATATCGCGAGAAGGACATTTAAACGCGCGGTATAGATCACCAAATGCTCCAACGGGGATGATCGATGAATCCGAAACGGACGATCGCGCGATATACCACGCGACGCGGCATTCGTGTCACGTCGCTCTGCGTGCCGCGAAAGGAAAAAGGAATGTCACTTCCGAATTCCCCGTCCTCTAAATAACCCACCCACACCGATCGCGCAGACCCGTTTCGTTGATCCCGTTAAAGGGTCAACCGCGCGAGTTTGTCGCCCGGAAGAAGGCGCGATATTCCACGCTAATTCAATCGACGCACACAAAACGCACGAGTCCGAAACGCAAAAACCCAGGCGGTCCACATTGTTTTTTCTTCTCCCCGTCGCGAACGAATCGGCGGCGGTGCGCAGAGATTCCCGGCACCGTCAAACGACGAGAATCGCCGGAAATCTTGTCGCGAACTCCATTGATCTTATAAAACGCTTGTCGTTCGCGGCGTACGACAGCGTTTTGATACACTCGGGATACCGTTGAGACGAATTTTCGCTGCGCTCCGAATTCTAACCGCGGAACGGCCGATCGGTGACACCGCACCGATTCCCCCGCGGTTGATTAATAATTTGACGCAAAGGGGGAAACCCGCAAGGGGCAGATGAGCCTCGTCCAGGAGATGCGTCGCAACTTGCCGCAATTGCGATAACAACGTACGGCGATTGGATGTGTCGTGAGAACCAGAGAACGTCGCTGGACCGAACGGTGAGACTGGAGCAGCGCTCAGAACACTCCAACACTTCGGAATTCTCGGAAGTCAGACCATCACACCGCCACACTTCACGTCAAACGCAAGACGGACAGTCTCCCCGACGTTATTATTATACAATTTCGAGCGCGCCCTCTGGTAGAATTGAAGCGATACCGGGGCATCTTACCCGGTAGATTTAAATAATTTTCTATGCCAAAACGAGTGGCACCATTAATTGGCTGATTTAAAATAAGAAAATATCTGGATTGGCTAGTCGCTAGTCCAGTGTCCAGTGAAAAAACTCCAGGCACCGGGGGCTCCTCCAATGCTGTCTCGCAACTCGCAACGCGGTCGAACGAAACGCTCCCTCCTAACCTCTATCCTAACCTAACCTAACCTCTCTTTTCGCACGTCTTGACTCTTCTCGTTTATTTTTTATTTTACTATAAGTACTGTCGTTATTTTCCGGCTGTAAATCTTCTTTTTCACATATGTACTCTACATTTAATTCGATTCGACGTGATTCACTCGGTTTTATCGCCATGAGTGTTGCGACGCCGATGTACGGTAATCGCGAACACTTGCACTGCTCCGAATTCCGAATTCGCGTGGACTGACAAACGCCGTCGCTGGTTACAGAAGATCGTTAAATAATCTTGATTTTTCATGAATCGCTTTTGTCATGACGAACGAGGATAACGTGTGGAGAGAACTAGCAAGAATCCCTGCCGATCCCCCTGACACGAGGAACAAATGTCAACAATGCAAGCAAGTCTCAAGAGATCCTGAACATCCTATTCTTCTTATCTGAATTCCTCGCACCGTTCGTCTTTGCTCTTTTTCTTTCCACTTTGGAGAGAAGAAAGGTGAATGGTGCGAGAAGTTTAGCTGAAAAGAACAGAGACCTTGTAAGATTTGTACAAGAATTTTTCAAATCTAATCACACGTATGCTTTTATTGCTTTTGTAGGAGACCCGTACAAGTATGCTGGTGCCCGGGTTTGCCGAAGCAACGTCTCAATCCAACGTCGAGGATAATAATTTTGCAGCATCCGGCAGAGGCAAAGCGCTGTCTGCGCACCGTGCCGATGCTCGCATTGGCATTAGAATCGGGAAAGTGCCTAATTTTCAGGTGAACGAAGCGCAATTATTTCAGCTTGATCACCGTCCGTGTCTAAATTGAATGAGATATTAACGAAGTCAATCCTGTTTCCCATTTCTTTAAAGGGGAAAAAAGTTTCCGTTGCCTAAGCACGAAGGTCTGGCAGGAGATATTAAATGACAAGAATACTATTTTGCTGTATCCATCACCCGGTGCTGTTGCGTTGGATACTGCTGGATCCAGTTGGGATCAATGAGCAAAAGGCATATAACTTGGTTCTGCTGGATGGAACGTGGCCGCAAGCGAAAGTAAATTGCTACTACGGTGACATCCATAAATTTCTCGCGTTAATAGTATATAAATTACTAATTTAGACTTTTAGAAGTGATACAATGTGCCAAAAGATAATATTATATTGTAATAAAACAATACAATAGATTACCACATTTTTCAATGTTTATTGTTATCATGTGCAGGCGATATATCACTCGAGCCCATCTCTGTATTTTCTACGAGCTTGCAAGCTGATCGGTGTACCCACCAGTGAATACGTGATCAGGACGCAGCCGACGGAGGGATGTCTCTCGACGCTGGAAACGGGCGCGAGTGCGCTCTCGATTCTAGAAGGGGATCCCGAACTGAGAGAGAAGATGCTGGGTCCACTACATTATTTATGTAGGCAAGTACATAAGTTTTTTTTCCCCCAAGTTATTAAAGCCATTATTTAGATAAAAGTTCTTCGAATAAACTATAATTTTGTGTAATTGAAGAAACGAAAAAAAAAAAGTAGTTAATTACAATCAAATACATCTAAAAATTACATCATATATGCAGGAAGTGTGAAACTCTTCCTTCTTTTAGGTTTCAATTAGAAAATGGTGCAGTAACACACCAGAGCAAGGAGTTTCTTATCAAACAGAAAACTTATCCAAAGTTAATTGGCAAAAGACTCGCTAAACAATTACGTATATTACCGGATAGTACCTCATAATATTATAAGATGTACTGAAAGTATATCGAGATATATATTTGAGAAATAAATATCTTTCATGAACTTCATATAAAGAGCGTTGATATGAAAAAGAAATACTGCGTAAAGTTAGCACATGAAAGTTTCAGTAAATTTCTATTTACAATTTATAGAATAAGCCTTTAAGAGATACTCTATTCTAGCGGTTCAAAAAAATTACTTTTAGGATTTTTAAAAATAACAACAGCGGATCTTTTTGAAGATTTATAATATATCTTGTAAATATTAATTTCCATATTTGGAAGAATACGGTTTGATAATATGACGTGTCATTTCTCATAAAATTGTAAAAAATGTAAAAAAAATACTATTTATCCAATGAAATATATTTGAAATATTAAACTTAATTTTATTAAAAAAATAAAGTAAAATGTTATAAACAACCTATCCTTCTCGATACCCGGGCTAGCTAGGAATTACGATTTTCTTTCAATAAATAGGTCATTTGACTAATTTTCAAAATATCTGACATATCAACTTTAAAAATGTTTTGAGAAAAACGTGATCAAGTTTTATAAGTTTTTTTTTTAAGTAAAATTTGTGCAATACCAGATACTTACAGCTAATCTACTATTTCAAAATCGTGCTTTCGGTTTCTTCAAATAATTCCAGTTTACTTGATCCCTTTTTGCTATTTGAATCTCTGGAGTAAAAAGAGCCCTTAAAACATGTATTTCTATTATCTTGATATCAATTCTTTGTATCGTAAAATTTTATTTTCATAATTTCGTTTAATGTTTGAGATACTCTTTAATTATAATAAGAAATCAACATTAAAACATTTTAATATTTTACAAATATTGAACAAACACAATCAAATGTTTATTAATACAATTAATCATTCGTCAATACATCAAATTCAAATTCTACTTCGCCACTTTGTGGCACAAAGGTGAACGACCACGAAAGTGTGCTTCCTTTCGTAACATTGAATACTTTACGAAATAGATGTACGCCTTGTCTCGTGTATGGATCCCAGGATATACACTCGCCAGGTACTATCTCCTCAATTGGGCCACAAGATATTGACAGATCCGAGTCCAATTGCCAGTCCACCCATATAGTGACGCCATTGCAGCAGCCACTGCTATAAAACGAAAAACATGGATATTGTTATTATAATATTTAAAAAATTAAAATCTGGTTTCTCTGACGCTTAAACATCATTTTCCTCTATAAGCGTAGTATCTACTTAGCACTCAACAACAGACACTTACTCTAAAATCGGAATCTCTCCCGTTATCCTCTTGCGTTCGTCAAAATTTACGTTCCGTGTTAAATCAAGCTTTATGATATCAAAGGACGAAGATAACGCCTTGCAAGGATACTCCCAAAGTGGTTGCGCTTCTACGGAATTGTCACTTTTTTCGCTAGACGCCTGAAAATAGAATACAATTTCCCTTTAGTATTTCAAATGATATAAAAGAAGAATAAAGCTACTAAAACAGAACCAACTTGAATAAGTCTGTCGAAAGAGGAGAGATCAAAACCCTCGCAAGCGCCAAGAGGAGCACGTATTTTCTGCAAATCCTTGAACTCGACAGCAGCGGCCTTGATCGTCGCCGCGATCGGCAGTCTCGCAATACTCGACGGATACCCGGAGGCGAGATACCAGAATCGTAAATTCTCCCAAGGTACAATGGAGCTCAGAAAATATGGCTCGCCAAAAATGAAATCAATTTCGCTTGCCTCCGGCAGACCATCGACCGACTCGACGATCTTTACCCGATCGGAGAGCCCGTTTGTCTGCACAAACATCTCCATGGTTCTACGCGATAGGAAATTCTGCTCCAATAGGAACACCTTTGCGCCCAACCTTGCAATCGCGAGAGCCAACAGACAACCATCCGAGACGCATAGACAAACGCTGTTCGGAGTGATCTTCCTCCGCAAAGCCTGTAGGTATTTCTGATTACGAACCGTGTCGTTTAATTGACCAATACGCGTCCGTGAGTATGCAATATGCGCCCAGCAATTGCACTCAGGTCTCTGACAATCTGGAATCTCATTTCTGTGAAAGAGATTTTCCTTTTTACTTAATTTATATTAAACAAAAAAAAACAATTTTAATTATACTTGAGCAAGCATTAAAAAATGGCTTGCTGAAGCATAATTAAAATTGTTATTTTTAAAAAGATCGATTAATAATGATTCAGGAGGTAAAAAATAATAAAACTGTATAAATTATATAAAATGCGTAGGGTGACTAATTGTAAGTAAAATATTACAAAAAGCGACTTACAGAGGTCCATTCAGTAATTTAAACCAGAAGGAATATTCATCGTGATAACCGATAACATTGACCTCAACGCCATATGTGATAGGTACTTCTTCTGGAAGGTAATAGACAGCTTGCATCCAGTGATCCCGCCAAGGTATTGTATCTGTCATCTTTTTCAAAGACGAGACATCTTTCTTCATGTCATCAGGTACGTCTGGATGTTCCCATACAGGTGCACAACTCAGTAATACCTGAGAATGATACGTGGTATGAAATTCATAAAGATGATTAGAAAAATAATGTAGACGTTTACCTGATTATCTGTATCCATGTTCAAGTCCCACCACATAAAAATTGCATGTGCGGTCCCGCTTGCTATCGGTTGTGTTAATAATGATACTTTTTCGTTGTTCAATAAAGGCTTCTTGCCGGACCAGTCAAACCTAAAGTGCATTTTCAAATATCAATTTATTTAAAAATTATTATTATTAATAATTATCATTATTAATCATACGGATTTTTAAATTAGCTATTTGAATAAGCTAAAGATTAGAAAGCTCTGAAAGGCTTTGGTCCGATTGTCCGATTCAAGCTCACAGCACTGTAAGCATCATTCTGTCTTCGTTGCACATCGAATATCAAACGAAGATACAGCGATGCTTTCAGCATTATAAGCGTGAATCGGACCACAGCCATAGAAATCTCTCTGGCTCTCCCCTAGTTAGGATGTACGTGCGACTGATAATCATTGTGAAACATTGATGTTGCGAATGTTCAAAGAGAAAGACTAAAAGAAATCTTTAGATTGGACCAAAATTTACCTAAAGTTATGAAGCTGTGGTGGCCGCGCGTACACCTACCAAAGATAGGCGGGCATATACATGCGTACCCCCAAAAACCTAAATATTGACTAATAGATTGATTGATAAAAATAAACAAAAAAAAAGGTTTAAAAATAGAAATAATAAATCCATTCTTGGATTTTAAATAACAAACATATACGTTTATTATTTTATATTCCCTCTTTTTAGAGAAATAAAAGATCATTACCTGAAAATAGGCTGTGCTGGCAGCAAAGGTACAAAAGTATCGCGAGGAAGACGTGACAGTTGCATGTCGTGGACAGCTGCAGCACCAGAGCACGCTTGGATAGTCGGTGGAGCGTCAACCAACATTTCTCCGTTCTTAATAGGCTTTACTCGATTCCAAGCACAGACTTTGGTGCTCTCGACTACTTGCGCCCATACTGTTCCTCTGTGCGGCACGACTATGCTGTTTTCCTAATGTAAAAAAGCAAAAGCGTAAGCATATCTTTGAACGAACAGGATCACATGTAAGTTTGGCGTTACCTCGAGAAGAACTTGGTGTGCGTGGCGAAACGTTGATAGTGCTCCTTCGCCAATCAACTCGGTGTCGAATACTTCAGTGACTAGAATATTCGCGCGTTTTGGCATGTCACCACCTTCGCCCACTATCATCTTCGTAGAACGCTTACGGATCAACTTAATTCTATCCTCGAAGCCGTTCTCCTTTATTATTTGTGCGGCGCAATTCGCCATTGGTTTGAAAGCCTAAACAAGATCTTCACTGCGTAAGCAGAACTTTGAAAAAGGTTTCGAGATTCTCTTCCCTTACCTCGCATGCCGTTATAGTGTCTGCTCCGCATTTGGCAGCCATCATCGACAGCAAGCCTGTCCCAGTGCCTATGTCAAGAACGTTAGCCTCTTCACCGGCCTGATGCTTTTTCTCAATAGCAGCTTTGAGGGCAATGTAATACTTCTTATTCTAGTGAAAAAAATGTGAAATATTTTTATTCCGTTGGTTAAAGAATTATTATTAAATAAAAAATATGCTGAGATAATATAAGATACTGACTCGTTCGTGGTCATGCAGCATGTCTGCAAAAGCGGATCTAGCTACTTCTTGATGATAATCGTAATATTGATCTTTTTCCTCCCACGAGGCAACGCCAGTGAGAGGATTCAAACATTGCGTAAAAATACTCATGTTTCGATTAGAAAATGCTCTTATTGCAATGACGAAACTGGCTCTCAACATCCAATATCGAAATATATGCGCCGGGCAGATGAAAGATTCATCCAAACGCTTCGCTCTCGCTTTATTTCAACTCTTTATACCTGCAAAAAGTCACAGTTTATTAACACTGCGGATCCCAAAGTGCTTTATGCGTCGAATACTGAATCTCAATCATTACTCTGCCCTCTACTCTATAACGGACTTGTACTTGGATAAATTTCTGTATAAACATCTTTATAAGAAGTATAAATTTCTTCGCTGAAATTGTAGCTTTTATGAAATCTTACTGGTAATACATAGGACGAACTGCTGTGGATAACAATGATAATGTATTTAAACTGCCGCGTACGTCTTGGACTTTCAGCAATTTATGAGCTATCAGTACGACGTCATTTTCCCTCTGTTCCAGCATTCCAAAAACTTTAAAAATACGAAATTTTTCCTGCAAAAGTACAAAATCATGAGACAACTGAATCAGGCAGAATACCCCAAGCCATTTTATTGCTACAGGCGCAAACTCATATTATTTGAACAGTCACTTTTAACATTTTTAAACATTAACGTTTGCAAATAATAATATAAGCAAAAATATAATAGTTAAGTTATTCATCAATAAGGTGAAAAATCACTTCTCTTTCGATTGTAAACTCTATCGTGTATATATACAGTATATTTTATACTAGAGGTCTCTGTTTGTTTATAACTAAATTAACACAAACTCTTCGTATTTAAAGTGGAAACAGGTATATATTTGAAATTTGATGAGAGCAAGAAGGCAAGTTCTACAGTGCAGTGCAGCAATAAAAAAAAAAAAAAACCTAAAGCCCATACCAGACTACACATTAGAGATTGAAGATTGCAAACTTTAATTCAATCCCTGGTGGAAAAATGTCTCAGAATTATATTATTAATCATTTCTATGAAAATTTCAAGATTTTCTCAGATCTTTCATATGAATTGCAACATTTTTCAGATTTTCTCAATATATCTTTGTAGAAATTCCACGCGAATGCTGAAATATTCCCAAAATTCTTATCCAACCATTTCTGAAAGTATCTGAGAAATTTGACATGTTTTTTTCTCAGAATTTTTCATAAATCAAAAATATGAGAAATACTTGGTTGAGACAAAAATATGAAAAATTTTTTCGCCAGAAATCCGTTTCGTTCCGACCGGTCGAATTCTAATCTCCTATTCGCAATCCTTCGTAATCCCCAATATGCAGTCTGATACGGGCTAAATTGTTATTATACATAGCCACGCTGTAACGTTGAGGATTTTTTTTTTTAGGGTTATATCCCTCGGGTGAGAGATTTTATAGTGCCTTCAGCCCCACCTTTGGGCTATATGACACTGTGTGTGTATATGTATGAATGTCCGTGTAACTGTGTGTTTATGTCCGCGGTGTATTGAACTTGGTAATGCCGTAGGTTCGTTAAGCCCAAGGAACTGCGCGGATCACTTCCCCCTGCGGCCTGTAACGTTGAGGAAAATTCAAGGGGGTTAGGTTAGGAAACATCGGAGTATTTCGTTCACGAGACCTTCTAGAAGTAAATCGCTTTACCCATATAAACAGACACCTTCCCTTGCCGTCGTTGAGGTAGAGAGCGTCCACGGGAAGTCCCTCCAGGTTGAGGTTGACACTCGCCTCGCGGTCCGACGAGATGCTCCGTAAACGCGCGTTTCGCCCAGTGCCGGGCACGATCTCGCCGATCGTTTGCACGCTCTTCACGCAGTTCTCCCTGTAATCGGACGAGGACGCGTATCGAGGAATGTCCTCGATCAAAAGCGGGACATGCGGGACACCGCACGGTAAACGGTTCTCACGAGCGGCCAAGCACGCCGGCCAGGGAGACGATTCCAGACGCGCCTGTCCCATGCCCACCCATGCCCCAGACCGAACGCCCCTAGCAGTCCCAGGTCCCAGCACACCACAATCAGCCCGCCAACCACTGACGAAATATTATTAAAGACCGGCGGTCTGCTGGTCAGCTGGTCTGTGCGAAGCGACACGAAGCGAGCTGTGCGATCCGCGCGTACCACAACAAAATCACGTGTTTGAAAGCGCGGCAATCCCTTTACATTTTAATTTCTCGGCGCGCTAATGCCCACTTCTATCTAATGTAGATTTCATTATAATTAATGAAGATTCGCGTGATTGCTAAAATTTAGATTAGCTCATAATATAATACTTAATCTTATATTTATTATTACATTGTTATTTCTCTCATGATATTTTGTAAACATATATGTAGATATAGGGCCCAATAATGTTCAATTTTAATTTGAAAAAAAAATGCAGTTTTATTATTGCCTAATTATATGCAACAATAAATCATGAATTATTGCACGAATTTAAAAGTTAATTATTTATAGACATTTATAGTTGATAATATCATTATTCTTCAATTATACCTGGACCCCTCTAATTAATGGTAACCACGATAATTGCTCAGATGATTTTTAATAGTATCTCGTCGATGATATCACGTAATTAAACGGATTATAATAATATTAGGATTTTTATTTCATAATAAGAACACTATAATGAAATAATATTCTATTCTATTATATAAACTGTCGAAAAAGGCTAATTGTAAAATTTATTACGAGGCTTAATTGTAAAACGAGGAAGAAGCATCCTTTTCATACAAATTCAAATGCTCTTCCTCTTTTTTATTACGTCTAATGTGTATAATAATGTTATATATACAACGTTGCTCATTATATAATAAACTTTCATCGTTTACATTGATGTGACCGAGTAAACATTATCTATTTGAGATGTATCAAACTATATATGTACACACGAGGTGAATTAATTTAACCCACAAATTTATAAACATATCAGTGACATTCACGGGAAATATGTATCGCTCATTTACTACAACGACGGAGCTAAAAAATGGTCAGTTTTGTATTGTTTGTGCAAAAGAATGATAAAAATCAACTGAATGAAAAGAGCTATACACATATTTCCCATACACGCTCCGATGAACATTAAGTATACATGGGGCCATAAATGCTCTAACACATGAATTTATACACATGTAAGGATATTAATTTCTTATAACAATATCTCTTGTATTATTATATACTATATATTATTACTATAAGAAATCAATTATTAGATTATTACTGAATAATTAACAGTTATGATGACGACCAGTTATGATCTCACGTATGTACATCGTTTTTTATCTGTAACCCTTAATCCGGATTTACAGTAGATGTAGAAAACTTGTGACCTTTTGTTCTAACGATAAGTTCTAAGCTATGACGTTAATTTGCTTTAAGCTCTAAACTTTATAACTTTGACCCAGCCCAGCAGAACAAATCACGGTTTAAAGTAACGCCGAAGACGCTTTTTGCTAAAAAAAAGTCATAGCTTAGAACAAAAGGCTAAAGGCTTACTACACTCTGAAGGCCAGGTCTTAATCTCATTTATAATTAGAGTGGTAAGGATTCTTCAAGCAATCTTCGATCTTGTAACAATTTAAAAAAATGTGCTAGTTGCGGCAACTCCGCCAAAATTTCAACTAAACTACATCGCAATATTTTAGAAACATTATGAGTAGCAAGATATATTTGAATGCGTCACAATCTTTCAAATTTAACGAAGATGTCAAACAATCTTTTGAAGTTTTTTGCATAATCTTTAAAGATCTGATTAATCATCAAAATATTCACAACAGAGGCTGCATCGATCACGAACGTATCTAATTTTTCTTTTTATTACGCAATAGTCACGTATTCTGAAGCGAGCTGCGATGTTAGGACACGAAGTTTCTGTCCATCCTGAGTCACGAATTCAATTGTTTGTTCACCATTCACGAATTCAGTTTGCTCGATATTCCCTAGTTGATTGATGGTCGCGACTGCCGTGGCGTCGGTATCCTCGTCCTATAAAAAGTAGTGTTAAAGTATTTTATTAACATCATCAAATATAACTATATAATATAATTTTATATATATAATTATCAATGTACATATGTATAAGAAAAAAATATACAAAAAAATATACAAACGTATAATACTAAAAATAAAAAGGTAAAGAATCTGCAATTTAAGAAATTTATGAAATTAAAACAAAGAATTGATCAAATTTATAGCTTATTGTATATTTAAAAAATAAAGGATACGCGAAAAAAAGATTCTGTTGAAATTTTGTTATTATTGGCATTAAACTGGAAATTACCTCAAGCGCTTGAACAATTGCATTCGCATCAGCTTGAATTGCCGACGTTTCGATATTCTTGTGTGTATTCGGACGCACTATGATTCCAGTTTCCTCCATAGTGTCTTCGTCGACGTGAATATTCAAGGCTTGGAGTTGTTGTGTCGCAAACATTCCAGGATGAAGTCTGATAATTTGGTTGTCGTTAAACTGGCTGACAAAATGACCCTGCGACAAAAGCTGTCGAGCCTCTTGAATGGTTAACGGAATCGGATTTCCGTGTTCATCTGTGATCTAAAACAGATATCATGGAAAGGAAATTTTAATTATAAAGAACAGTTATGTCATTTAAGAAGATATTCTAATCATAGCTATTCAATCTTCGAAGTTAATAACAAGATATATAAGTATTCAATTAGAACTTGGGCTGAATGGAATAAAATGGTTAAATTAGGCCAAGGCTCGACTTGGGCTGTAGCGCCATTGCAGATGAAGAAGTAATAAAAATAAATATAGGATCCATATTTCTTACCTGCAACTGCAAATCTGGTTCCGTCAATTCGATCTCTGACTGGTCGTCATTGCTGCTGGCTGCATTACTCATAATTCTATCGCCAATGATTTCATCAGTTCTCCATATCCAAACGCGACAAGGAATTCACACTCGCGACTATTTCGTCTTTGTTCTTGTTGGCGTCAACTAAATTTCCATAATCAAAATAATAATTCATCAATTAATCCAATGATAAGTTGACAATTAATTATATATGATTAGCAAGTTTATTAATAATTGCTCGCATACTCATATGGAATGTTCGCTCATTAGAATCGCTAGGGTCCTGATAAGATACATAAATAATCTGTTGGATCCCATCATTAGATGTCTCGTCAGTGGCTATTATTTGATTACTGAACGTCCGTTCGTCAACCTGCCGAACTGAATTCGGCAGAATCTGCCACACTTGACCGATCGAAGATCCTGCCGACTTGTTTGTAGGTGGCATCTTATCCTCCCTGTGCACCTACAGAAATTAAAATTGATAATTATTACTGATTAGTAACGAAAACCTTGAAGAGTAAAATTACTGAAGTACCTTTTTGTGCTTTGTCAAATTTGAACAATCGGCGAAAGCTTTGTTACACACATCGCAGGAATAAGGCTTCTCACCTACAAAATGTGAAATCATCAATACTTTATTACATGGAAATTAAAATAATACAAAAAACAAAAGCACCCATCCACATCTTTATGTTTATTACTTTCTTTTATTTTTAAATCTGGGACACAGTTCATCATTTTAGTTACCAGTGTGCAAACGAATATGTTTCTTCAGCGCCCACTGTTCCGTAAAGCTACGTTTGCATGTATTGCATTGAAACGGACGTTCCCCCTTATGCCGGCGCACGTGACATTTCCATGTATCTTTGTGCAAGAAGGTTTTCGCGCAAAACTCGCATTTCCACGGCCGCTCACCGGTATGCCGTTTTACATGTAGTTTGAACTGTGACGACGTGGTAAACTTCCGGCCGCAGAAATCGCAACTGTATGGCTTCTCACCAGTGTGAATGCGTATATGCTCTTGCAAATTGCCATTCTGCGAGAAGCTCTTGCCGCACTCCTTGCATTTGAATGGCTTTTGACCACTGTGCCATCTAAAACAAAGCCATACAAAATTCAAGATATTATATTCATTTCACGCCGATAGCTAATTAAATCTTAATTCAGAAATTCAAATTAAAAAAGTTAAACACACACTTTTATTTATAAGTTCCGGAGAACTTAAGAATGCATATCTATATTTCCTTTCTCAAGACCTTAGAATGTCTGTACATTAAAAATAAGTGATGTGTTCCTGTTAATGTGATGTTGTTACCTGTAATGCAAAGTGAGACTAGTCTTGTGCGCAAATTGTTGCTTGCAAAGTTCACAGTTATACTTTTTCTGACCGGTGTGGGTGGACTGATGATTAATCAGATTTGCTTTCGTCTTGAAACTGGCGTTACAGGATTTACAAACGTGCGGCCGATTATCCGAGTGCACCAGCTGATGTCGTTGGAGCAACTGTTTATGCTTGAAGCTTTTGTTGCATTTGTTGCAGACGAAACGACGACCGTTGTTATGTTCGGCTTCCTTGTGATACAAGACGGAACTCGGATGGTTTAGGACCTTACCGCAGATATCGCAAGCGTAGTCCGATTTAGTTTTCTGCAATATTACATAAAACATTTAACAAACTCCAGAAATATATTATGTGTGTAATTTTAGCAAAAAGATCGTAAAAATTATAATATAAAAATATTTAAGAAGATTTACAACATCTCTTCAGCAATTTTTTTAAATTAATATTATTGCCATTTCGTTATAAGTTATGATGAAACACGAACCCCGTGCGTTGTCATGTGCGTCTTCAAATCCGATTGATTTATGAAACTCTTTTTACAAGTGTTACAAGTGAATTTCTGCTGCTCATGCACCAATCTCATATGCAATTCGTATTCTTGTTTCAATCCAAATTGCTTGTTGCATTTTTCGCACGTATAAATCGCTTTTCTGGAATCTTTCGCTATCTCGGGTGTCACTGTGGAGGTGCTCTGCTCTACGTTGTGCGTCTCAGGCGACTTCTGTGATTTCTTTACCTCGACATTTTCTTCGGTGGGATTTGAATTGTGTTTAGTCGTTTCTTGATGCAATGTCAGACTCTCTTTACTTTCAAATAGCTTCTTGCATTGTGTGCATTCATGCTTGATACCCATATGGAAACTCCTAAGCAGTATTGTATTAAAATATAAAAATTGTTTAAAAACTGAATATATATCTAAAAAAAAAATCTTGATTTTTAACAAAAAATTTTGAGAATTTAGAAATATAAGCATGATTCACATATATATATAATCAAATATTACAATTCACACATATAAAATAAAAAATGACAAGCTAAAATATGAGACATCTAATTTGCAGGAAAAAGAATTTTCTCACATCCAAGATCTTTGTACAGGAAACGTACAATCATCTATAGAAAATTATATTACTTGTGTACTATATATTTGCTGCGTTGTAGAAAACCTCTGCCGCAGAGTTGGCACGTGAATTTATTTTTTCGACGGCGCCATTTTGATTTTGATCGTCCACGGTTTAAAGTCACCACCTCACCCAAGTTTGTACCCTCCTCCGTTTCGAGATGTCCTATCACTTCTGCAAAATATGCATGACACGCACGTAAAGAAAAAAAATTTTTTTTTTTTAATTTCTTAATTTGATATCTCCATCGTTATGTATACCTTCTTGACCATCCTCCTGATTAGAAGATTTTAACAGATCTGCTGGACCGCCAAATATTTGAGAATTATTGTCTTCTTCATCGATCACACCTTCCTCCTTGAACATCCTTTCCAATTCTTTTCCCTGCACTGCTTCTAGATACCTGTGCAAATTTACCAACAATTATATAAATTATTGTAGTATGGATTTTGTTTAAAGATATGCGCGAGGATGGGATGGAAAATGATTCAAGCGATTTAATAGAAATAGGATACTCTTTATTAATATCACTTCTTTCTCATCTCTACGACGACCGGCAATCGACTGTGCCGGTATCGCGAAACCACGATGATTGTATACAGCAGTGATTGACCTTCAATATTCTGAATCCCACATTAAGCTTGTTTTCATGTTAACGTACCTTTTGGGAACTTTGCGCTTTCTCCTGCGTCTACCATCGCCATCCACTTCTTCTTCCTCTTCCTGCTTATCCTCTTCACCTTGACTCCCAGCTTCTGCAGGATTCTCTTTTGTCGCCTAATAAAAAATATATACAAACATGTACGTATATTAAGAGTTATAAAATAATAAATGTTGCAATAATTTATTATTACAAACCACAGAATCTTCCTCCGGATTTACTTTAGAAGGACGTCCACGCTTTCTTTTCGGCTTAGTCAAGCCTTCCATCTGCAAGCTCATTTCGTGCTCCACCGCATACATAGATCCATCTGGCATAACTGTATCATAAGTAGCATTAAAAGTTATATGAAATACAACAGTTTCACAAGGTGACGAATATGCAAAGGAAGAATGGCATTACTCTTAATAATTATTTGCTGTTCGTACTGCTCATCTTCATCATACTGAGCCGTGTTGCTATCCATTTCTGTTCCTTCCGCTTCGAACTCCACATTTTCCTTTTTGCAGCGGAAGCGTTCTGCCTTGCGCTGCTTCTCCACTTGATGTTTCCAGAGTTCACGTATCTTGCGCTGGCCAGCCACCAACAGCTCGAAGAATTGCGCCGTCGCCTCCAGTTGGATGTTGCAACCCGGGCAAATTGTTCGTGGTAGTTTTCCATCGTCGTGAATCTTGAATTTGATTTACAGTTTATACAAAACGTCATCATTACATCAAATATAATTTGTACAAAATAGTTCATATCCTGTACTGTAAATCTCTCTCAATGTTCAGATGCAAAATTGTGAGATGATGCATCAATAAAGAAACTGTTCATCTCTGAATATGTTCAAGTAGCAATCTGGAGAGGCAATACATAATATTCAGAGTACAAACAGCTGTCAGAGGAGAGGAGAGAGGGGGGGGGAAAGGAAGCTAAAGTCCAGATGAAAAAGCTAACAAATGATCAAAGCGACGCATCAAAGTGATGGAACATTTGATCAGTGCAGTAGCCGCACGGGATGGGAGAGCCGCACGAAAATCGTAGTAGGAAATCAAGTTGCAGTCCGTTTGACCGGCGTTTTGAAAGCGCCAGCGCCTCACCTTGAGCGGCAGGTAACGATTCACGAGCGAGGAGAGATCCGGCTCGCCCGTCTCGCTGACGAACAGATGCTCGTTGCCGTTGCTCGCCGCGCACAGTCGACAAATTGTCGAGTCGTACAGATGCACGTCTACCATAGTCCCGACGATACGCGCGAGACGATGCGACCTGCGACCGAGACCGCGAATGAAATTGTCCCCGAGGAAAAAAAAACGACGTGTATCAAGAACGAAGGGAGTATCGCGAATTTGTGTGAGGTCGACGATGTCAAAGTACGTTGCGCGTTATTACCATGATTTTGCATACGAAACGTCGCATAAACGCGCAATTCGTCCCAACGTTCGGGAAGAAGTCGGGGAGTGTCACGGCGGAGGTTGGAGGTTAGGTCTGGTTAGGTTAGGTTAGGTCGACCTCCTTTGATTGTGTCTCGTTCTCGCCAGTGCTGCCCAGTAACGTTTCCAGTGTGGCAGTCTCGGCGACAAATAAAATTCCCTAACTGGTTGCTGGTGATAACCAGTGATAACCGCGTTCGAGGTTACCTGCTTACGACATATAAAAAAAAAAAAAAAAAAGTAATGCGAAGAACCGTCAAAATTGGTCAAAATCTTCTGGTGCTCGTTTTGAAACATTTTTAATAGGTTGTCCGTTATATAATTTTTCTTGTCATTACGAGAGGGAATGTCCTGCAACACGTGCCAAGTGAAATTTTCGTTCTTCGTGAAAGACGTAAGTGTCCAATGCTTCGTTCAATTTCAATAAGTTAATCTGCAGCCGTAGTGGTTAAACGTCGCTAAAGAGGAATCTGTCTTGTTTATTTATTTTTATTTTTGCTGCGCACTCAGATCGGTTGCCCGGGCTGCGGCTATTCTTGCTGTAGAAAATGCCTCAAGTACAAATGCAATATTCCTGATGTAGGGAGAAGGAAAGTTTGCGGACGTTGTCACAACAAGCTAAGCAAAATGAAGAAATCGAGTCCCACGGATAACGCCGTGGACGGTGCTGTTGCGCCTGACGTGAGCGAGGAACCACTCGCGCCGATTGACATCACTATGAAGTGAGACGAATTGATTTTTCGCTGGATACTTACGAGCGCAGTTTGATCGTTAAAACTTGAGATACGTCTAAGAATATGATGTTTTTTTAACGTTGAATATTTTATTGCAGGCTGAATTTGCTGGAGAATCCGGTAAAGCCTCCAATAGTGATATACAAACATACAAATCGCTGGGACAAACTCAAGGTGGGATTAGAGCCGGCTGATCAACGGATCGTGGACAGGCTACGAAAGCTGAAAGACGAGGAACGGAACATTCCATTGCCTACTGTCGAGGAGATAAAGCAAAGACTGGCGTTGTTGAAGGATCAAAGTCCAGAGGCCGGTGGAAGTAACGTCATAAATGTATGTGAATGGAATGTGTCAATGTAGTTGCGTTAGATGGATTTTTAAGGCCATTGTACGTAACGAAATTTTAGTAGTGATCGTAAGGCCGTAAGAAAATAGACCAATCACAAGTCGATTGTTCTCCTTGAGCTCTCGTAGAATAATCGAGTGTGATTGGTCTATTTTCTTACGGCCTTACGATTATGACTGAAACTTTGTTACGTGCAATGGCTTTTATGGACTGGATTATTACAGATACATCGGGTGGATACCAGAACGGATCAGGAAAAGGCGGATGATTTGATACAGGAGTACCTTGCGCAAATAGAACTACCTTCCACTAGCGATCTTTGTAAGGATTTCGAGAGACTCGACTCCTCACGGGATGACGGCGGTAAAACTGTAAGTGAATTAAAATTGTAAAACTCGAAATATAAAATCATAATCGTCAATCTTGTTTCTTACAGCGTTTTGATCAAGGCTTGGAGGAAAAGATTAACACTTACAAGATCTTTGACAGGACAAACGACAATGATGTAGAGTTAATTAACAAAGTTTCAACTATGGCAGAAGCTTCGTCAATAGAGGTGGGTATTCGTGAGTAACTGATAAATGCATACTTTCAGCGCTTTTCGTTTCTATTTCATTTTACAGTTAATATGAATTTGTTGTCCCTGAAAATAGATTTTTATGCGTTCAGTGCAATAAATTATAATAATATATTATATAATTATATATTGAATTTAATAAGTAATTGTATTCAGTTTCTATGTAAAATTTATGTTGAAAAAATTAGACTTCTCCAAACGTGAAAGACGAGGATGGAGACGAGGATGAAGATGAAGATGAGGAAGACAATGAGTGCGTCATGTGTTTCCGGAATGCGAATAAATTGGATCTATATAGATGCACGGGTTGTACAGGCGATCTCTACTGTCCCGCATGTTTCGAGAGTGCCCACGATGAAAGTGAAATGATTGACGAGCATAAAGCAGTTCGTTTTATCAAGAAAAATAAGAGAGATAAATTGTCTTCTGCAAAGATGAGCCTTATACAGAAACTATTGACGTCAGATAGTCAGAAGAACAATCACTGATAATTCATCACTGTGCATTATGCGAAAACATTCTTCAGAGACGACTTTATGATTTTACACTCATTTGCAGCGTTAATTTAATCACACTTGAATGTTGTACGCACATGAGACTAAAATCGGAGAAACGCTCCTAACAAACATGTAAAATAATTTAAAGATTTTTCTAATCGCTTAATGCAGGTGATTCTTTCAGTCTCTGGAAATTAAAATTACGCTTTACCGCTCGCTTTTGGCTGTGTCGTTTCGTAGTTGTGGTAATTCTTATTCATTTATTAGTTTCATCAACTTGTTTTTAGTATTATACAACAGAGATAGATATAATGCACGCTCGTTTACAAGTATAGTCAGGCGTACCGCGTTTACGCTTATCATAACATTCTTTATAATTCTACAGAATAAAGTTATTTTGGCTAGTTTGTAAGTTTTCAAGTCTCCCCAATTTCTACGAGTTTTGTCTACAACTTTATTTTTCAATTCGTAATTTCAAGTGTTTTTTTATTGAAAATCACACTTGGATATGTGATAAGCTAACATTTTCGTTCTATCGTTTATAGTTTTATAGCAATGGTCGATCAGAAATTCTGGAGATTCGTCTCAGACTTGACACAATTATCGCGCATAATTCTTACCAATGTTTGTAACAAATTTTATCATTATTTCATCAGTTTACATTTATAAATTTTCATTTTATCAACGTTTTATAGAATTAATTTCATGACATAAATATTATGGTAAGTTCTACAAATACCGAAAAAGTATTATTAAAGACGATCGGTCTTATAGAATTTGACTGTTAAAATTTCAACAATCGTAAATACATGTTTTACGAAACTTCAGGATAATAATAAAATCATAAAATTAATATCATGAATATAATATTAAGATTTAATAAATTCCATATTTAATAAAATTATATTCAATTAAATATTATATTACGAATTGTTTAAATTTTCACAGCTACGCGGCTTCCACAAAAAAAGCTAGGTCGGTTTTTAAATAACGTCTCGTCGATTTTCCCAGATACGCGCTCTTGCAGTAACGATCGAACGCTCGATACTAGGTAATCTTTCCCTTCGAGAATCGAGAATCGAGATTCATCCATCGAAGATTGGCGGCCAGTGCGGCCACGTTCGTACGGTTCTGTATATCTGGCGCCGTGAAACACGTATGCGGCCGTTGTTGTATGTACATACGTTGTATCGCGTGCTATTGGGTGAGCCATAAGTCGAGCGATTGAGCGACTCACCACGTCCGTGGCTACGTCGACCGCCGACGACACGCTCGCCTCCGACTCATGCACGATTGAAAAAAAGGGGTTGGGACGATCGACCGCTCCGACAAGGCTCGCGCGCGCTCCAACTGCTCCAAGTCCGGCGATCTCCGCGAGGCGCGAGGCACCTTGTTGGCGGTCGCTCGGGTCGCTCCGCGCGATCTCGTGACTCACGACTCACCCCGTATACACATGTACAATATGTACATACGTGCGTACGCGTGATACGTCGCGCCGCTGCATCAAAGGCATCGAAGCCGCGCACGTAACGAAAAATCGCGAATAAAGGGGGTCCGCCGTACGCCGCCGACGGGCAAGGGGCACCGTGTACAACCGTGTACGTACGTGCGCGCACGACGGAGATATCTGGATCATCTGGATGTGACACGCACATAGGCACGGATTCACGGAATTAACCGTACGCAGCCGTCACTGGCCGTCACCGCTCGTCACCGCCGCTGCCCGCGAGCCAGAGGGGCAAGAAGATCTTTTTTAAACGCACGTTTGTATGCGCACGTCCGAGCCGCGAGCGAGACGCTGCGAACACCGCACGGACCCCCGTTGCATGGTAAGCGGTCGGATTTTAGGTTAGAATCCGCAACCTCGTAACCTTGCCTTCTGCGCGCGCGACGAGCGATCGAGTCTCTCGAGTCTCGTTCGTCGCTTTCGTCGCCGATCGCGCGCGATTCTCTCGCGTCTCCTCGCCGAGCGACGCATCCTCGGTCGAGTTCCCGGAGGGGCTCGACGCGCGGCGCGGGCGACCTCGTTTCCGCCTCTCGGTTTCGCTCGGTCATTCCGGTTAGATGACACTCGGACGTCGTCGCCTTTCGAGGTTAGATCTTTAGGACGATCTTTCTTCGCCGACCCCGCGATCCGGGGCACCGATGACGTTGAGAGTGCGCTCCGCGCCGTGGCTTCTGTGCTCGGCGAGTGATTCGGCAAGCCTGTGATTCGTAGAGATCCAAAAGGTAGACGACGTACGGAGGCTCCTCTCACGAAAAGTCACTCCTCTGCCTAAAATCGTGTCCTTCGTTATCCTTCGCTACGTCGTGCAGAGCTGCCAGAGGACTTCAATACTCCTCGTTTCGCGAAGCCTTCACGCGATGCCCTTGTTCAAGTCCTTCACCAATGCAACCGATTCCGATGGACTTTCATAGTGTATACTGGTCGCAAGGATACGAATAACTCACATTCATGTATCTGTATCATCTCTCTGTATACGTATACGTATCTCTCGCTCTGCTGTATTTTGGCTGTGTAGGGACATATCGTTTCCAAGCTTATCAGAACACTCACTTTTTATCACGTTTGAAGCAAACAATGGTCACAATAGCATCTTTCAGATATCATAAACATACTTGAGGATATTCTCTATCAGCGTAATAACAAAGAACGTCTGTTTCTTTTTTTTTTGTTGGATATGTTCCACAAGGTGCATACATTCTAAGAAAACATGCCTCTGTTTGGAAAGTCCCAGAAGAGTCCGGCGGAGGTGGTGAAGGCTCTCAAGGAGGCGGTAAACGCGTTGGAGCGCGGCGACAAGAAGGTAGAGAAGGTACGTTGTTGCGGATACACGGTCGGTTTCTACGATGAAATACATCCCCTTTTAGGCGCAAGAAGATGTGAGCAAGAATCTTGTGCACATCAAAAACATGCTGTACGGCACGGCCGAGACAGAGCCGCAGGCAGACATCGTGGTGGCGCAATTGGCCCAGGAATTGTACAACAGCAATCTGCTGCTTCTGCTTGTGCAAAATTTGAGTCGCATCGACTTCGAGGTACGCCCTCAATATACATGAAACGATCCGAACGAATCTCGTACGAATATTTTGTTTGTGGCTAAGAGACAAATGTATGTATGTGAAAAATTATTACTTAATATTTATTAGAACCCCGCGGCATTAGAGTGCTCGCCTAGGAGAGAAGAGTTCTAGCTTTAAAGCGATGTATAATTAATATTGTCCAAATTGTTTTAACGTCTTACATAATATTTAATAATTAACAGCTTTTATTTGGAGCGAATCATTGGCAATTTGTTGAATTCAATCTTTCTGTTCCTAATTAAGGGAAAGAAGGATGTCGCACAGGTCTTCAATAACATTCTGCGGAGGCAGATCGGAACTAGATCGCCCACCGTAGAATACATATGTACCAAACCTGAAATTCTTTTTACACTTATGTCTGGGTGAGCCTCTTTCTCCTTTATGCGATGTTATGCGGGATAATGAAAATATATGTATTATTGGGGATGTGCACCTCGTCTTGCAGTTACGAACATCAAGACATCGCACTCAACTGTGGCACAATGTTGCGAGAATGCGCGAGATACGAAGCTCTGGCCAAGATCATGATCTACTCGGATGACTTTTACAACTTCTTCAGATATGTCGAGGTCTCCACGTTCGATATCGCGTCTGACGCTTTCTCTACGTTTAAAGTACGTCATGCTCTACAATACGAATATAAGAAGCATGTAAAATATATATATATATTTTTTAATTCATCTATAAATATAGATATTATTTACGATTAATTTATTAAATATATTTAAATATCCGCGAAAGAAGTTGCTATTATTGATTACCTATCTATTTATTAATCGCGTTACTATTATTAATATCGTTAATATTGAAATTAATGTTGTCCATTATAATCAAGCAACTCATAATTTTGTCCAGGAATTACTTACGAGGCACAAAATACTCAGCGCCGAATTCTTAGAGATACATTATGATAAAGTTTTCTCGCACTATCAGAGGTTACTCAATTCAGAAAACTATGTAACACGACGACAGAGTTTAAAACTGCTGGGCGAGCTATTGCTCGATAGACACAATTTTACAGTAAGTATCTAAGTATCTGGTTTTGCACGAGTGTGATATCTTTATAATTTATAAAGCCAAAGGGAGATTCTTTAAATGTATCACCAAGTCAAATCATTTCTGGGTTACGCACGTAAGCGTAAGCGTCACTGGAAATAGCGCCCAAATAATAATACTATGTTTCTGTTTCATAAATAATATAAATAGCACATTTCTAGAAAAAGAGGATATATTTTGCCGGCATAAGTCCCTCGATTATAAACAGTCAATATATAAAATATTAATATACAAAGAAATATTGTTAGAAATACAGCAACAATTTATGTGAAAAAAAATTTTTAAGATATATGATTTGCACTTATACTATTTTGTCAAAAGTATTGTTAGTAGAATAATTGGTCAAAGTTGCTTAATCTATCGACGATTAGAAATACATTGCAACATAATAAAAATTAATAGCGATACAATAGTGGAACATTCTTCATAACTTAATGACTCAAAATCTTAGTGCCCCTTTCGTTACATTCGTCCTGTTGGCAAGTGACCCTACTATTTGGAATTGGTTCTCATGTTAAAACTGTTATGTTGCAGGTTATGACACGATATATATCAAATCCAGATAATTTGAAATTAATGATGAACATGCTGAAGGAGAAATCTCGTAATATACAGTTTGAGGCTTTCCACGTTTTCAAGGTACGGCAGCACTCGATATAAATAAATTTGAATCTTTAACTCGCAAGTACGGGTTACTATTAAATTCCTGTATCTTTGAGATTCTCAATACTTGATCGCATCACAGCACGAGATTCGTCTCTTCTCTTTAAATAATCGTTACAATAGACGCGTAACGATCCCATTGAGAAGGAATGTAGGATTAACTGTACGGTCCCTTCCGATTGTGTCCAGGTATTTGTGGCGAATCCCAACAAACCAAAACCTATTCTGGACATATTGCTCCGCAATCAGGAGAAGCTGATCGAGTTCCTGACGCGCTTCCACACGGATCGTTCCGAGGACGAGCAGTTCAACGACGAGAAGGCGTATCTGATTAAGCAGATCAAAGAACTTAAGTCTGTACATGATAATTAAGTCAAGGAAAATACAATTATTGCTACCGCTACGACTAACTACCACTACAATCATTACTAGAGTCTACTGCAGCTGTTGCTAATTACGGTTTTATCACTATTATATAGTTATAATTTATCATCATCACTGTCATATTGTCACCATTATTACGATCATCATCATTACCATTGTCATCATCATCCCGGCATTATTATTATTATTATTATTAATTTTATTTGTGAGTAAATAATTCACTGTAAATAAAAATTACATTTATATCTTATTGTACTATACGCAGATCGAGTTGTCATCGTTGCCAGCGTTCTGCCACGTTTTTAGGAATGAGTCGGTTATTAAAGCAGAATGAAAACCTTTATTGTCTTTGATTTTTGCGGCTTTAGTCGCGAAATTGTCAGCTCTTCATTTTATTTCATCGTATTTAAGAACTGTTGCAGATATGTATTTTAAAGAAATGGACATTTTTTCCAAGCATTTATTTCTATAGTTTCTCGTGTTTTTAGATTATCTCTTTGAAAGTTCAGATTTATAGTTTAACATTCTTATATATTTACGATTTGACTCTAGTAAGGATCGGTCAATAATTCAGAACAATATTATACAAACAGAGAATTTTTTAAATTTAACGAATATATCTATATATAAATTTACCAACCTCAACATTACGTGCATGTTCTTTTAACAATAGCTGCAACGGCAAAACTTATGTCGGTGAATAAGCGCGGTTTCTGCACGTTATTTCGATCAGGTTCACAATTGGGATAAAATTTCTCCAAGTCCTTAAATTTTTGCAATCTTGCCACTACGGTGTCCTTCAGGACTTTTTGTTGAATATTTTTCATCAGCCAATTTATTTGCGGACACATTGCTAAAGCCTAAAAAACATTTTTAAAAAAATGCATAAAAACAGGAAGAAGGTAAAAAATAGTTAGGAATAAAAAATTAAGATTACAAAAATATTTGTAGTACACAAGATGATAAATGCTATAAAAGTTAAAAAAAATTCTCAGCCTTATTTAGCAAGCTGTACCTTCGAGTAATCTTCATCCTGGCTAAGCAGCCATATTAAAGTGGCGCAATGCAGAAATACCTCCTTGTCTTTCAATGACCCGCTCAGAAGCTTCACTAACGCCAATGCATACTTTTTCTAATCGACATGAAATATTTTCTTAAATGATGTATTGATCAGAAGGAAGTAAAATCATCGACTTTATATCTAAATCTACCTTGAGAACGTATTTTCTTGTGTAGGAGTACTTCGTTAGGGTGATCAAAATGCTGCACGCTCGCAGGCAGACCTTCATCCACGGTAGTGATCTGTTGTTCTGCGCTATCGTATTGTAAATGTCATCGGCCAGATTCAGCTCGCAGAGAATGACGCAAACGGTCGGTGACAATATCGTTATAGTATCTGTGTGTAGTGAGCATAAATTACTTATTATTTGTATCGTAAAAAGAGAACGCCAGAAAATGATCCGTTACTTAAGGAAACAATACAACGTAAGAGAGAGTTATGAAGACAAAATTTTAACTCTTCCTTACGTCTCTTGAAAATATGACTGTCGCTAAGAACAATTAATCATTCAGTATTATTCAAGTGAAAATCATCTACCTAAGCTGTTCAAGCAGGTGAGCAGCATCCCGACGCTGTTGCAGCTGCGCAAGACGCTGATCATCTCTTGCCAGTAGTCGCTGCCCGGGAGAGCGAGTTTCGTGGTAACGTCCTGATCCCCCGGGATAGCTTCTCCGCATTCGTCTCGGATTTTCGTGGCGATCAAAGCAACCTCGTCTTGTCGCCGGCACCGCTCTTCGCGCTCCATTCTCTTCCGCCTGTAACGGCGCTGCAACGTGATCGCTGCCTGGCGCAGAGACAGATAACGCAGCCTCTCTCGTCTACCGGCAACATAGGCTCGCCAGTAGATCTGAATGATCAACGCGGCATACTTGGTAGTCTCGTATCTTCGCGATGCGATTCTCATTCTGTAATACGACTGAATGACTATCGCGGCCTGGCGCGAAGCGACGAATCGTTTCCTCGCCGTTAAAGCTCTCCAGCGTGTCTGTACGACAACGGCTGCGCGAGTCAGCTGATATTCCCTCCTCGTGGCACGAGCGGCTTTCTTCACACGCCACCTTCTTTGCATCCTCAACACGTAGGTCTTGCACCGTTGGTACTCGTTCCTCGTTCTGACCATTCGCCACCAGGATTGCAGAGTGACGCACGCCCTTTTCTTCGTCAAATATCGCTGACGGTCCACGCGAGCCAGGGCACGCCGACGCCAGTGGGTCTGCAAAAGAACGGCGCTCTTGCGGAGCCGCAGGTATCTCCTCCGTTCCTCACGGGCTACCGTAACGTTGCGCCACCAATTCTGTATCCGTATCGTGGCGCATCTCATCTTCAAGTAACGTCGTCGGACAGCTCTCGCTGAATTGGCACTACGGTACCACGATTGTATCAGCAAAGCTGCTCGCCGCTGCTTCAAGTAATCCCTCCTGATCGTTCTCGCCCGCCAATTCTTCTGTATAACACATGCCGCTCGCCGCTGCTTCAAGTAATCCCTCCTGATCGTTCTCGCCCGCCAATTCTTCTGTATAATACACGCCGCTTCCCGCAGTTGCAGAAATTCCAAGCGTTGACGTTTCATAAGTACGATTCCGCGCCACCAACGTTGCAATTTCAAGCAGCAAGACCTCCGAAGTCTATATCTGCGCGAACACGTCGCGGCTCTCCACCACGCTTGTATCTTCAAGCAGGCGACTTCTTGCTTGCGCGCTCGGTACGTTCTCCACGTTCTCTGAATGAGAACAGCACTCTTCCGATACTGGAGGAACTTACGTCTGTCGATCACGCTTATCCACCATCTCTCGATGCTACGCGCGGCAGCTCTCGTCAGCAGGAAATCATTGCGCGCTTTTCGCACCAACAAATGTTGCCTCCACCAAGCCTGAATGATACAAGCGTTCTCTCTGGTGTGGAGGAAGCATTCGCGCTGTTCCCGCATGACTTTTACAGATCTCCACCAGGTCTGCATTCTCACGGCGGCATCTTTACGCGCGAGATACTCAAAACGTTGTAATTTCATCGCTCGCGTTGCTCTCCAACGGTTCTGAATCATCAACGCAGCATTTCTCAGATCGCGATACCAACTTCGTTGCGCTCGCATCAGCAACGTAGCTCGCCATCTCTTCTGCAACGTGACCACTGCTTTGTGCCTCTTTCTTAGCTCTCGCAACTTCTTCGTGTTTCCTCGTACCTGCCTCCACCACCTCTGAAGCTGTATCGCGGCTGTTCGAATGCGCAAGTAGCTTTTGCGTTCCTCAAGATTACAGTCAATTTCGATCACGGGCGAGGACAGCGCTATTTTGCGCTTCCACATGCGTTGGATTATTATCGCGGCGAGATTTCTACGTTCGCGCAAGAAGTTCCTCACGTAAATGTACCAGAGTTGCGCCCGCCACCATCTCTGAATCACGCGTGCCGCCCGATCGAACCGCGGCGCCTGGTATCTGTGGATAATCTGCCAGAGAAACGACAGAGTCTTCTCGCAGTGGCCATCGGCAATGCTCTTCGCGTCTATGTTGCCCTCAAGAACGTAGCCAGCCTGGCGCAAAGCACCCAACGCCAGATCCACGTTGTGCACCTTCTGTAGACGCGATATCGCCGGTACCCGGCAACGTTGGGTCAATCCTCGGGCGCCGGTGATGAGCTCCATCGCGCGACACAGTCGCACGCCGTCACGTAAATCGTGCCGTATATTCACCACCGCGTAATCGTACTCCTCGATGTAGGTCTGCCGATAAGTGAGCACGTAGTCATGGACGCGCAGCAGTCTGGTCACGTCGCCGATGCCGCTTAGGAGCTCGCGCGAGAAACTCAGCAAGATCTCGCGGCTCTCCTTATATTGGGCGCGTTTGTGAAACAGGCACGGATCGTGGCCGATCAGTTTATGCTGCTTAGCGTAGTCCAGAAAATATACGAGAAACAGGAATTTTCTCAGAATAAACTGATTCAGCTGCGTGACGAACTTTTGGCTCGGGTCAGTTTTATGGTAGCCGGGCATTTTCATCAGTCGTGGATCCGAAAAGAATCTCGTTAATAAGAAGCGAGTCAGCCCAACGATGTCGTTGTTCGAGCGTAGCGAAATACTCTCGCTGTATACAGTTTCCAAGCCGATACGTAGCCATAGAGGATTGTAACTCAGGAATAAGCTCAATATGAGCTTCTGCAAGCCTGTAATAAAGTCATTCGATTTAGAACATTATAATGCATGCATAAGATTTATCAATTACAGAAAGCTTTCTTTGGTCATAAAGAAAATTAAGGATTGGAAAAATGAGGATTGGATAGTTTATAATTTTAAGAATATACGAGCGTATAAAAAATAAACTTTCAACTGACCGATATCACGATGAAGATTACGATCCGATCTAATACACAAAGTTCCTTTAACGATGAACAGGTTGGTTCGTGAAAGTACTTGCGTGACTTCGTCGCGTTTGAACATGGCACTTGCAGCTTTTCGTAATGTATTTAATCTCGTATTCGTGTGATACCTGAAAAAAATTACCAATTAAAATAATTACCATTGGCTGGCGATTGTGTAAGATTAATTTTATGAAATTTTTAGAAGCAGACTTTTCTATTAAATATTAATTATTGACATAATGCGCACCTAGCCGATACAGCCTCCTTGGTTTCTGCCAATACAGTATTCTTCTGCGCTTTGCACGTTTGCCACACCTTGCCGATGTCCGCTACGGCAGTTTCAATGTCAACGGACAAGTCCTCCGGCGAAGATAGCAGGGCATTCAACCACTTTGTGAACGCTAACTCTTGCTGCAGCAGCCATGGCTGGTCAAAATGCACTATACTGTTATAATGATCAATGTGTTAAAATCATCTGAATCAACTTTTCATTCTTTAGACTCAATAAAAAAATTTGTATCAACGCAAATATTCTTTCGCAAGTCAATTTACGAATATAAAAAATTAAAATTTTCTATAGAAACGATGTTGGAACAAAAAGTTATACAAAAAATATAAATTATAGGATTTTCGATTTATATACAATATTAACGTAAAGTGTTCTCTCTGTGTGAATTATACAGAGAGCTCAGCTAACTTTTTGAGAAATGGATCCTCCGTCGTAGATGGTGCAAAAGGATCCAATTCACATGTGCCGTAGATAAAGTATTCCTCTTTGTTGCGCATTTTGAAACTCGAATCTCTGATGGACGACGAACTATGCCACTTCGTACTTAGCAAGGTACTGAGGGACAATTTGTTTATCTTGATCGCTGGTATATTCTTCGTATTCCTCTCTGTAATTATAACATACAAATTAGAGAGAATTGATATTATTAAAAATATAAATGTTTTTTAAGGCAGAGCTCACTTGCAGCAGACACGCTTAGCTGTAGCTTCTTCTTGTTTCCAGCGTCACACGAGGTATTGTTTTTTGTAACTCTGCCAGTTTTCGCGCTGCTCAGCTTCGATATTGACATAGATACCATCTTGGAGTGAAAATGCTTCTTCGGTGGAGAAATTTCGATGTACACATCCCCCATCTTTTTGGCCGCTTCGACATTCCTAGGTATGACTTCAAAACTGAAGTATTCGCAATTGGTTGTTCGGCTACTTGGATTTATGTCCACCGTGAAATGCTTCGTACATTCATTAGGATCTTTCGATACAATTTGGCGTTGAAATTGAATCGGCGACGACGAAATTAAATTCTTGATATCGTTCACGAGGGTGCACCCGTCGGGCTTGATCGGCGACAAGTTGTGCAAGCCTGCTGGTTGTAATACAGGTGGTTCGTCGGCGGGAGTCTTCGTATCGTAAATTGCAGATGTCTCAAAGAATTCACCGCGACTGATATTGAACGTTCTGTGCTTATCCGCGATCTGCAAAGACGGCGATTCCGTCGACTCCCTTCTCACCGGTTCGGGAGAACTCGAAATTACATCCGCAGACGTGAATGTAAATTTATTCAAAAGTATGGAAAAATCGGACCGGGCCTTGTCTTTGTCACAATCCTTATTTCCATCGACTTCCTCATTGTGCTCGTACAGTACACCGCAAGGTCTCCCTTCTTTAACGTATGTGGCTCTGCGTATATCTTGCGGTCCATTCGAAGGAACCAAGACTTGCTGCAGAACACTACCGTCGATCCACACATTTGTATTTTGCTCACACAAGATGTTTTCCAGTTTATCATGCCCATTACGATACGTTCCGTTGATTCCATCGTCCTTTGCCAGCGACGTACAAGTCTTCACCTCATTATTTCTATTTAAGATATTTTCCTTGTCCAGATTGTTCTCATATTTAGATTCATATCGTTTTACTTGCGCACCAAGATTGTCAACCAGAGACTGACTCATAGCGGGAACTTTCAGCGTGTTATTTCGATGAAATTGTTTGTTTACCGTTGATGTAGAGAGACTTGACGAGTTTGATAATGAAAGACTTGGTTTTAGCCTCCTTCTTGCCTTGTTGCCTTTCTTATCGTCCTTAGCAGTCGTTGCTATAATAATGTCATATTTAATTTTTCTACTGTCAGTTAGTTGCAATACATCCCGCCAGCATCCGGCTTCTTTGGGAGACCACTTGATATATATCGTACCATTACTGTTCCCTTGAATTTCTAGTTCGGACACGCTCAGGACAATCTGACGCTCCATAGATGGCAACTTTGTTACAGAAACCTAAAAAATATCATTAAACGAAGTAAGTTAAATGAAAAGTCAAATAAGGAGAGTATTTAAAAAACATTCTTTTACACAATTATTATATGTATGTAAGGCTGCGTTCCGATATTTATCCTCAGTACTGAAAATCTATAGTGTACGTTACGTAAACTATAGATTTTCAGTACTTGCAGCCTGAGACATGATTCCGCACAAAGAATGGAGATATTTAATTTGAAGAATTTCTCGTACGTTTAACGTCTTGTCGCCAACGTTTCTCACATCCAAGTGACATTCTACATTGGTGTTCATCTTGGTCTCCAGTTCGATCCTCGTTGCTGGCTGAAATGGGGCAAGAAGCATGCTGTAACGAAGCTTGCCTTCCAGTTTTCCAGCTTCGGGCGCGGCATTGGATGAGTCCATCCCGTATAAATTTCTCGATAAACTGTAATTCAGATATCAAAACCTGGTGAGCTCTGTTTCGCTATACGACGGAGTAAAAAATACGTCACGGACTTAACAAAAGGCGCGTTGTCAATTTTATCACCGTTTCTTACGTCGTAAATTGCACGTTTTCAGCATGGGCATTCACCGCTCTCTCGAGTTAAATCCACGCATAGAAAATACGACAACCTATCAACAGTAAAACACACCTATCTATCAACACTAACGGACTTCGTCGATTTAATTTGAACGAGCACCATGCTTTTTAGGTCTTCGCACAAACAGGGCTGTCAACCTAACCTTCGGGCGGTCTGGGGCGGTCTGGCCAAAAATGGAATCGACTGATTGGCCGCGTTCAGCAGACACAACTGTTGAGTTCGTCTTATCAACACTTCTACGTTGATTGGTTGGTTCTAAAAGTAAGAGCCAATCATGTTCGACTGCTACTGATCGGCTTGGTCTGCTGAACGCGCCCATTGGTTGCGGAAACGTCCCTTTGCGCGATTGACCGCAGCCACTCACGGCCTCCGGTGCCTGGAGTTTTTCCGCTGGATCGGCCAATCGGATATTTTTATTTTAAATCGGCCAATCGACGACGCGGTTCGCAGGTTTTTCATATCTAGGGACTTATTGCGTAAATCTCTTGACCAGATTTTACTAGATTTCGACCAACGAAATCGCCAGGAACTCTAGCGAATTCTCCCAATTTTCGCATTTTTATCTAGTTTGAAAGTACTAGGTAATAGGCTCCCCTGATTGGCCGGTCTTCACTGTATGTACACACATACAACTGCAGTTACATTGTTCTCACTGTCGTTTCACTCCGAAGTCTTCGAACCCCGTGTTTATGTTAAACAATTTGGTGTTGGTGTGTACCGCGAGCGACTTGGGCAGGCTTGGGGCTCGATTCGAGGCGAGTGCGGCGAATAATTCCGCCAGTACCGGAGTCCCCGGTCGTGTTTTATTATTAATAATAGAAATTCGGCGGCGGTTCGCTCGTCCGATGTGTCGGTCACGGCGGTGAAACCCGAGGCCGACGAACGACGACGACGACGACGACGACGAGGACAATCCGTAAGTACCTACTGTGTGTGCAGCGTGCGATTTCTCTCTCATCGTTTACGCATTTCTCGCGCTTCGTACCATTACTCTATGTCGTATCTTGGATTTACCCAGTTCCTCCACGATTTACGGCTCTTCTACGGGTCCTAAAGCACCAGGAGGTCTCGTGTGAGGAGCCGTTGACAACGGCTCTGCGCTCTACGGCGGGGAACCTCGATCGGATTTAGCTTCGCACCGTCGTACGATGGCCGATTCTAGCGACCTGGATCGGCAAATCGAGCAGCTGAAGAAGTGCGAGATCATCAAGGAGGCCGAGGTCAAGGCCCTGTGCGCGAAGGCGCGTGAAATCCTGATCGAGGAGAGCAATGTACAGCGCGTTGACTCACCTGTGACAGTAACTATCTCTCTCTCCTGTCTCTTGTAAACGGCAATCGGATCGTCAGAATCCGAACGTTTGAGTACATTTTAAAGCCTACGCGCGCGCGATGTGTTTTCCTTTAGGTTTGTGGAGATATCCATGGACAGTTTTACGATTTGAAGGAGCTATTCAAAGTAGGCGGAGATGTGCCAGAAACGAATTACCTTTTTATGGGAGATTTTGTAGACCGAGGTTTTTATAGCGTCGAAACGTTTCTTCTTCTACTTGCGTTAAAGGTACGTCACAACATGTAAAAAAAAAAAAACAACGTAGGCTTAATCATTACTTTAAATACTTGGATAGGGATTAAGGAATTAGCTGTGTTTTATTATACGTAAATATCCACTTGATATATATACTAAAATTTATGTAAAGCAAATATGTATATATATGTACTTTACATAAATTTTAGTCTCACTCTTTTCATATTTGAATAAAAATTGTTAAAAAGAAATTAAATCCAAAATTTTTCTACTGCGGTATAATTTTATATTTTGTGTCTTGTCACGTAGGTCCGTTACCCCGACAGAATCACGTTGATAAGAGGAAATCACGAATCACGACAGATAACGCAAGTTTATGGCTTTTATGACGAGTGCTTACGCAAATACGGCAGTATAACAGTATGGCGATATTGCACAGAGATATTTGACTATTTATCGTTATCTGCCATTATTGACGGCAAGATTTTTTGTGTTCATGGTGGATTATCGCCTAGTATTCAGACATTAGATCAAATCCGGACTATTGACAGAAAGCAAGAAGTGAGTTTTTTTTATTACTTTCTGTTAACCATAGTTTTTTTTTGTAACAACAGTCGAATGGAACTAAATGTCTTTATTTTTGCAATAACCTATTGAAGTAACAGTTTTAATATATCTGTTTCATTACATCAGTCTCTTTCCCCCTCCCCCCATGTTGTTGGATACGGTTTAAAGTTTCCAAACTGATTTCATTATAATTGCTATCTTTATGGAAAGAGATTGTAAGCTTCTTGCCCAGACTCTATGAAGAATTGGATTTGCTTTTCCATTAACTTATTTATTGTTACTGCTTGGAGGTTTCTGTCCTTGAAGGAACTGCACGATATTGGGATTTGTTTATTCTTAGTTTTCGTGAGATATATGTTTTGATCAGGAGAGAGGAATATTTTTTCACTCGAAATTCCAAGTGTTATATGCAGGGGAAAGGGAGAGCGACAAGTTCGTGTATCAGACCTAGATTTTTTGCTTGATCGACAGATTGCTCTAACACTGAGTTCTCCAACACGCCCTTACAGTTTTAATATTAAAAATTAAGTTTTTATTATTTTTATAAAGGTGATAAAATTTCAAAGTGTTAAATTATTTCTGGCTTAATGATGCAGGTTCCTCATGATGGGCCGATGTGTGATTTGCTATGGTCAGATCCCGAGGATACCCAAGGGTGGGGCGTGTCGCCGCGCGGTGCCGGTTATCTCTTCGGTAGCGATGTGGTAGCGCAGTTCAACTCTGCCAACGATATCGATATGATATGTCGAGCCCATCAGTTAGTAATGGAAGGCTACAAGTGGCATTTTAACGAGACTGTATTGACCGTCTGGTCTGCGCCAAATTATTGTTACAGGCATGTGGCATTTGCACTCGTAGTCTTTTTCTCTGGTAAAACTGTGTACATTGTATGATTATTCAATTATTTGTTTATCAATGTATATCTACATGTATACAGTGATTTATAAAACTGATAAAATATAGTACACAATTATCTATATGATTAGCTGATTTGAAGAAGGCAATTGACGAACATATGGCCTTTCGATATCAATGTAACATACAAACAAATGTATGTAATTGCGAACGTTTAGATATTTAAATCTATATTGTTTTTTTGTTTTAATTGCAGATGTGGCAACGTAGCCGCAATATTGGAACTGAATGAACATCTGCAGAGAGACTTTACGATATTTGAAGCGGCGCCGCAGGAAAGCCGCGGAATACCCAGCAAGAAGCCACAAGCGGATTACTTTTTATAAATGAGCCGTTATAGAGTACAAAAGAAACCATCAGAATCGCGTTAGATCCATTTGGGGAATTTGCTTCTTCTCTTTCTCTTTTTCTCTCTCTCTCTCTCTCCCTCTTTCTCTCTCAGATCAGGTTACGTTGATTGTGAAGAAGAGCAACTAAAGAGCGACTGATCGTGAAGAAGATAATTTGCTATTATTTTTTACCGCGACATGATTTTTATAATTACGTTGGATCGTTTATCGCACATTTGGACGGAATTGCGACAGTATGCTTGTAATAGGAACTGATGTAAAATAAAATAAAACTCCGATTTAAGCTGACGTGACGTGTAATCTCGTACAATTTAAATAAAAAAAAAAAAAAAAAATTGATAATGTGGAAAATATTTGAAAAAGAATATGGAAGTTCAGACTTTTATCTCAGCGGAGAATCGCAATAAATTGTTCATTAAATAAATAATTTTGTTTCTAATAATTTGCACCGAGTTACTAAATCCTCAATCGCGTTTGTCGACAAATATTAATTTTCGCTTGTGCAAGATTTTAGAGATTTCGCATGTCGGGCGCGAAAAATACGAGAGTGGACCATTTCGGCGATCGCCAATCGCGTTCGTCGACGCGGCCAATCGCGCGAGAGTGCAGTCCCACGTAGAGGAAAATGCGGAACGGAAAGGGAGCATAGCAGGTGCATATTATCTTATAACATTAATTATTTGTATGTACATACAGAAGTGTAATTAATACAAAATATGATTTTTTTTATATGTCCCCGGGTGTTCGCACAGATCGCGCGCGCAACGCCATCAGGCTCGCCCATTAGAGGATACGAGATTTCCATTGGGATATTAACGAGTCACGTGACGTAATATCCCATTGGTCAGGTCTCCAATATGGTCGCCAAAATAGGGATCGTGACGTCACGAGTTAATATCCCAATTGGGCTCGCCCCGGCGCGGCGTGACTTTAGGAACGCGCCGACCGCGCAACCCCACCCATCGCGCCGTGACAAATGCAACTTTTACTTCCGGCTGCGTACACGGCCATCGCGCTTGGTTTCTCAGTCGACTTCGTTTCTTCTCTCCGCTGGTGTCCACGCACTCTACGCTCCACGCGCCTTTCGAGTGTCGATCTAGCAGCATCTCTCCACGTCCGACGTTCTGCCCAACGACCGTCACACCTGCGCTCCGCAGTTCTATATCATCCGAGGGATCTCTTTTGTTTGTCGTATGTCCATCCAGAATCTCAACACATTCGGTGAGTAGAGCGAAATCGCGCATTATCTCGTCCGCCTTCCCTCCTCCACCCCCTCCTTCTCCTCCGCCCCTCCGTGGTCCTTCCCCTCGCGTCAGATTCCACTCTTTCTCTTTCTCCGTCTGTCTCGTCGTCTTCGCTCCCCCGTGCGCGTCGCCCTTCGCGTATACGAGGGCGATAAAACGGCACACACCGTCGCCCACCGTTGTGCGGTTGCGAGGAGGAGGGAAGCTCCCCTCGTGCCGATCGAAAAATGGCCGACGGCGTTGCTCGCGCGCGCGAGAGAGCCCTCCTTGCATCATCCTGCGCAATCCGCCCTGGCCACACGCCGTGAGATCGCTCCGTCTCCTCATGTCCCCCTGTTTGCCTGTTCGCAGACCCCTTTGCAGATGCAATCAAGGGTTCGGACGATGATGTCCAGGACGGTCTCGTTCATATAAGGATCCAGCAGCGGAATGGTCGCAAAACCTTAACAACGGTGCAAGGACTCTCCTCGGAATATGACTTGAAGAAAATCGTGAGAGCATGTAAAAAGGTGAGTGTGCTCGTGCCTGACGCTTACCCTCCTCCCATAGTGGGAGCGAGAGAGCGAGAGAGCGAAAGAGAGAGAGAGAGAGAGAGAGAGAGAGAGGGGGGGAGCGAGAGGGGGGAAGGTAGGATCTCTACCGATCCTTTCTCCTGCCCTCTCTGCCGTGGCCTCCACTTCCTCCTCCCTGCTGTTTTCTCCCACCACCGGCCGGTCAGGCAGAACTCTAAAAATAGGTCTGATGCAAACAACCACGGCGATACGCGGCTGGACAGATGTAGTTTTGCAAGTTCTATGAATGTATAGCAACGAAGCGCATCTACAAGTGGTTTTACATATAGCGAATATAGGGATTAAAGTCTTTGTTTTTCGATTCGAGATCCATCGCCGATGACTTGGCTCTTTGTAAACTGCTTTGTTCACCTCTGGATGAATCATTGACGATATTGAAAAATGTCTATAGCCGTCACTCTCTTTAACGCCATTTGCTCCTGAGCAAAGCGATAAGAAACGTTCTACATAAATGTCGAAGATTATATTTTTACACAGCGATAGATAATTCTGGATTCTAATTGCTAGGTTTTAATTAGTCTGATTACTTAATATAATTACGTTGATGAAAATCCAACTTTGATCAATTGTCGCAAAATTGTTGGTCGACAAGAGATGCGGCTTTATATAAAATTTATATATTTTTTATTTATTAGAAATCATATCATATGATAAGTTATAATATTATATATCATATAATATTTTCAGACATTCAGACAGAGTTGTTAATGTTAATTTTTATATACAAGTGTTTAAAAAAATTCAAAAAGTAACTGTTACTTTACTTTAAGGTATTGCGTATTGTAACATTACTGTTACTTTAAGGTATCGAAATTGCGACGGAGAAGCTGTATCTGTTCACAATTATCTTACTTTGATAACTGTATCTGGAAAGTTTTGTGAACACATTCTTTCGGGAGTCGAGATAAAAAGACCTAACGCGCAGATAAAGGTCCCTCCCCGAGGAATGCCTGCCTGATTTATCTTTGTTTTTTTTCCCCCCCACAGGAGTTTGCCTGCAATGGGACAGTAATAGAGCACCCGGAGTACGGGGAGGTGCTGCAGCTGCAGGGGGACCAACGAGAGAATATATGCCAGTGGCTGACAAAATCTGGTCTGGCAAAACCTGACCAGCTGAAGGTCCATGGTTTTTAATCGACTAACAACAGCAGCAACAATTACCATCCATGCCACGACCTACAACAACAGCAGACAGCTCCGCCGCCCCTCATCAGCGCTACATGATCGTCTCAAATTGAATCTGTATATCACTCACTAAACTCCTCGTGGGATATTCTGATTATACTATCACATCAACATATAAATATAAATATATATATTATACATATATATATATATATACACGTACACACACGCGCGCGCGCATATATATTTCAATAATAAAAAAAAAAGGAAAGAAAAACGAAACGGAGAGGAAAGTAAACGATAGAAACTAAAGGCGAATAAAAGAAAGAAGGAAGAAAAGAGGTATAGCGAAGAAAAAAAAAGGGAGGATATATAGGCGTATAACCGGCGATATATACCTATAGGCAATATATCTATTCTAATCAGAATCTTTTCTCGAGATAAAAAGCAATACGTCACACTGTAAGCCTTATGTTAGTTGATAGCGGCTGTTGAGGTAGGAATTCTCCTGCCTTGCAGCAGTGGATAAAGACACATCTGATTTTGACAAACATCGAGGAGGAGGAAGAGGAGGAGGAGGAAAAGGAGGCACAGATGAACGAGCGGTAATTAGCATCGCCGGATGGATGTTCGTTCTTGCATTAGGTAGTATGTATCTGGGCGCGATAGACGTGTTCCGAGAAGGCAGCAAAGCTGTAGGTTGATCGATTCGGCTTTCCCTCCTCGTCTTCACCACACTCTCTTCTCTACATCCCCCTCGTCTCGTAGGGAAAAACGATAAGGATCTTTTTTTCTTTTTTTTTTTTTTACGTTTGCGTCGAAAATTTTAGAGCGTTCCGCGCGCTCGTCTACGATTGCGATGATTTGTTGAGTATTTGTAGGGCCGATTTTGATTCTTCCTTTCGCGTAGAGGACAATCCCTCCTTCGCTCCGTATCACGTCTTCGCTCTTGCTTTCCCACCCCTCCCCCCTTTTAAGGCAGTAATAATTAAATGACGAATTGTTTTGAAATAATGATGCGAGTTAATAAAATGTGGCTGTTCTAGATAAATAAATTTACGAGTAAATGAATGGGATATGATACGATCATGTCCCCCTTCCCTTCCTTTTCGTCGTTTCAGATCTATAAAATCCAAAAATTGCCGTTAAATTTGTTTGACCGTGTACGAAAACACGTTGGATATGTTATTAAATATATTCGCTTTCTTTTATCCAATGTAAATGTAGCGGTATGAACGACGGGAACACGTTTTTCTTTCGTTACGAAACGACTTTTCACGCGTTCGTACGTGAAGACTGAAGATAAATGATAAATGGCAGTTGAGGAGTCTGTAGATACAACATCGAAATTGATATCTATCGCCGTGCGATCACCGAGTATATACGAGCGTTCGTTAAACGACGAGTGTAGTTTTTCATAAAAAAGACATTAGATAAGCTTATCGTTGTTTATCGATTACGTTTGTGCCGTGCGCTCGTTACAATTGCCGCTTCGTAGAATTCTGGTTTCTTCGAATTAATTTAGCGGCAGACGATAGCGAGCGAGATTGTATACACACGAAGCTTCTTGTCTATCTGGTTACGTAAATTGCATAACAAATATTTTCCTATTTATTCGTGGAATACATAGAAAATGGTTTGATGAATATGCAAAATGACAGAGATAATCGCGAAGCGTTCGAATTATTGGAAAAACGATCGTTCGCGATACGCGTGCTTGCTTAATAAAAAACAAAATAAAAAAATTGCGAGCTTTGCTTTTCCAGCGAAAATAGATGGAATCAAGGGAGAGGCCGAGATGCGGAGAAAAATAAGAATCCATTTCTCTCGGCCGTTTTAAGAAATCCGAGGAGAGACGGAATTTCCCTTCGAAAGGGATAATCGCGAGTATTGTTTTCTGAACCCGTTTTTTTTTTTTTCTCGCTTCAAAAGTTAACGAGAGTTTAATATGCTCTTTTTAATTTGTCCCCGAAGGATCGATATTGTGAATAGAAGAATAAAAAATTATCGGGAAAATAACGGAAGGGAACAGATACAGAGGTCGATAAGAAGGGACAACGAGATAAATATCGTGGCGCGTCTCGGTCTTAATTTTTTGGCGGGCGAAAGGGGGGTCCATGGATATTCGAGTGTCGAATACTGGTCTGCTCGACCACCGACGCGTTTTCCTTCGCGGATTCGAAAGTGGCGCGCGCGCGCGCACCCCCCCCCCCCACCGCGACGGGGCTGCGCGGCGCGCCGCCGGCCCTCCCCTCCCTCTTCCCCACCCCCCAGAATGCATCGCGCGCCACGGCATGTGCCTTTCCGCCATTTTGTAGTTTGCTCGAGAGACTGTGTTGAGTTCGATTCTTCTACCTCGGTAAGGAAACACCGTTGTGGGAAACGGCCGCGCGTTGATCCGCACGGCGCGATGGGCCGCGGTACGCACAGGGCGGATCGTTAACGCGCGCGTCGCGCGTCGTCGCGGATTCGCGTGAGAAACGTGACGAATCTCGCCGCCGCCTGTCGTCTCGCCAGCCGTCGTGCTGCTGCTGCGTCGCGTATTTCGTCGCGCGCGCACGCGAGCGTGTGCGTGCGAGCGAGCGAGTGCGAGCGAGCGAGCGAGCGGGCGGGCGGGCGAACGGGCGAGCGGGCGAGTGAGTGAGCGAGCGAGCGATCGGGAACCCCGGATCGAGAGTCGGCCCAACGTCGATCATCGAGGCCAGCACGAGCGAATTCGCAAAAAAAAAAAACGCGAACACGAGACGCCCCGCGCGCACGACGAGCCGAGTGCGAGCAACCAAGTGCCTCGAGAGCTCTCTCTAGTCGAGAAACCGATCTGCAGTATCTGCACGAGGCCGTTCGGGAGATAGAAAGAAAGAGGGAGAGAGAGAGAGAGAGAGAGAGGAACGAGCGAGTGAGCGAACGAACGAGCGAACGGGCGAGCGAGCGAACGAACGAACGGGCAGGCACCTCGTAGCGCTAGATTCAGGGCACATGGGATCATCCGGGCCCGTCTCGAGATGAACGGTGATTTCGGTAACGACCATCTGTCCCATTCATCCAACCACGCAACCACCATGCAACATCATCATCATCCATCATCATCATCGTCGTCGTCTTCGTCGTCGTCATCATCGTCGGTGTTACACGCGCTCGTGATCGGGGAGTGTAGTCTTGTCATCGCGCCGCCTTCATCCACCTTCTCGCCACCGTCAACCACCTCCTTATGTTTGGTGTGTCTTTCCGCGCCGCATGCTTAACTCCGCGCCGTAACGTCCGAGACACGTCGTTATCGGTCGCTACCCGTCCTTCATCTTTTCGTCCACGTTGCCCGTCGTCATCGTCCTTCGTCATCCACATCCGTGTGTACGTCGTCGTCGTCGTCGTCGTCGTTCTCGTCCTCGGTGTGTTCGTCCTCGTGTCCGGTCGGAGAGAGAGAGAGAGAGAGCGGAGGCTCGCCGCCGCCGCCACCGTGTCGTGTCCACGACCGCGCTATATTTGGCTGATAACGCGCCGCGCGCTCCGCAACATATTGCGCGGCCCTCCGCGCGCGGATTCTCGTCTGGCGCGCCGCGAGTCTCTCCGGGCGGCCGTCGTCGTGGCACGCAGCCCGACGCCCCGTCGCCGCGGCTCGCCGGAGGCCCCGTTGTCGAGCATCCGCCGCGCCGAGGTTCCGGGCCCCCGTGTCTCGTGTCGCACCACGTCGGTATATCCTCTCGGCGCCGCTCCCCACGTTGTTGTCCCGCGAAAGGGACTCCCCGCACGCGCGTTGCCACAGGTCTCGTACTCCGCGTTGCGGTGGGATACCCCTCAGCAGTTCGTTCGGGTATACTTGGTCGTACAGTGCTGCATACGGAGACGACGGTTCGAGTCGAATGGTCCTCCTGATCGTTTGTTCTGTTGTGGGACACCTGTGTGGTCGTTGTCATGATAGTTTGCAAGAACACGAAGGGTCAATGTTGTACAAAGCATCCTAGCCTAAGCACAAATAAATTACTATAGCTTAATTTATATGGTATATATAAATTTTTATATTGCATATATATCATATGAAAATATGTCGGCTGACTGATTGTTCTATCGAAAGTGACTAGAAATGTTTCGGTATAATGCAACTGATATTTTGTCGGACCACAGTAGAGTTCTCATCTGTTCTTGGAATAGATATATTTGATACATTAGACAGTCTTTAGATAGTTACAATTGAGCGTCAGATTAATCGTTGAATCGTAAGCATGATTGTATAAGAAAGTCAATGTATGATATAATAACTAGACGTATTATTGCTGAGAGTCGTATTTGATGCAATAACCGGGACATGTAACTTATAACCAAATTAGGTTAGAATTTCAGATGTGCCGTTTTTTAAAATTCAAAGTAGGATTTCAACTATTTTTTGTACTAATTTGAAATATTGTGGCAAAACAGACGGTGAAATTTTCGTTAATGTAAATTACAGTTTTGCAAAATATTCTGTTGCGTATAAATTTTATTTATTAGAACAATGAGTGACGATTGTAACACACGTGTGAACTTCGATAACGGTATAAAGGTGAAAATTACAGACGTTCTTCCCGTTTGCAGGGTACGTTTACATGAATGGGGACATCGGGAAGCTGCCACCAGGGGCGGTCTACCCAGCCACCCCTGAATCTCTGGGTCCACAGGTTACGGGCGCAATTGGTGGTGGTGTGCCTAATATAGACTACGGAGTCATGAACGGTGCGCCGAGCGGCAGTGAATTGATTCTTGACGCTGGTGTCGGCAGTCTAGAACCATCGCCCCAACACGCTATAAGCATGCACGGAGGTGCTGTTGGATACAGCCCGGTGGATGTTGCCGCATTGGGTGACGCTTCTGCCGCTCCACCATCTGTACCAATGACAGATCTAAATGTCCCTGGTATACCTTTGGAGCAGCTCAAGCAGATGCTCTCCTCTCAGCTCGAGTATTATTTCTCCAGGTAACGAAATTCCTGAAATATCTCTAATTTCCCGTTTACAATTGCACGAAATATTGCACAATGATGATTTTGCAAATACATACATTTGCATCGATTACATGTGTCAGTTTTATTGTTTCCTAAAATACGTTACAATGTGTTAAAACATTGCAAGGTTTTTCACCACAGCTATATTTGCAATCTTTGATTCTTCGATCACTCTTTTATAAACACAGGATACGTATGGTGTGGCTTGGGATCGAACTTGTGATCCGTTGGAATGGATTATGAGTTGACAGCTCTTACGCGGAGCCACGCGTCTCATTCGAGTTTATTTTGACTTTCGTCAACCATTTCCTAAAAAACTGACCTTTGATCACACGTATTGTGTTCTTATATAATAATTTTAATTTTTGATTTAAGTAAAAGAAAACTACTATTCGAAAAGTGTTACGGTACATCTGGTGGCTAAACTTTTAGCTAAGTGAAAAATAAGAATGGAATTTAATGGAATTTTAGTAATCTTAAAGTAATTTCATACATATATATGTATGTATCGCACGTGAAAAGTATGATCTTAAAGCCTGAAATTTTCAAGAAAATTATTTATATAGTTGTTTTCTTTGCAACTAGAATGAGAGTCAAAAAAGCTATATATTAATTAATATCTGAACAAAACTTAATTCTTTTACATATATAATATACTTCATTATTATGTACGTTTTGATCTAGTCTTTGGATGATCAAGTTTCCTAAAATACTTTTGTCCAAAAATACAGTTACAAAAAATACAGTTGCCTTTCATTGATCAGTTGCATGTTTCTTCATTATGAAATGCGCAATTAACATACAAATTACATAAGAACATGCACGTATAAGAATATATGTAACAATATTATACGATAATGTGAATGAACCTAATGAATATAAAATGTTTTGCTTTCCAGAGAGAATTTAGCCAACGATACCTATTTGTTGTCGCAAATGGATAATGATCAGTATGTGCCGATATGGACAGTAGCGAATTTTAACCAAGTGAAAAAACTGACGAAAGATATTAAACTTATAACAGAGGTGCTGAGAGAGTCTCCCAATGTTCAAGTTGATGAAGAGGGACAGAAAGTGAGGCCCAATCACAAACGATGTATTGTGATACTTCGTGAGATACCAGATAGCACACCGTTAGAAGATGTGAAGGTTTGTCCTGATTTATCTATTCTACGATTGTCATAAAGGATCAAGTTCGGCTCTTTAATATCTTGATTCTTCGGCGTAGAATTTATTTTCTGGAGATGGATGCCCGAGGTTTATTTCGTGCGAGTTTGCTCACAATAGTTCGTGGTACGTGACGTTCGAGTCCGACGAGGATGCTCAAAAGGCCTACCGGTTTTTACGTGAAGAGGTTCGAGAATTTCAGGTAGGTCATAAGCTTATATAATTTTATTTGAACAAGTGATAATGCGAAGTAAATATTTACCAATGATTTTGATGATTCATCAGGTTTACAGCTATATTTAGCTTTAATTATAGCTGTAATTGGATATTTATTGCTACAGCTACAAATGATAGCTGATAGATCTGAGTCCATAATTACTATTCCGATTGTTAAAATCCAGGGAAAGCCGATAATGGCGCGAATCAAAGCTAAACCAATGAACAGGCTACCGATGCCGACGGTAGCCGGTGTAAGTGGTATAAAGAACGGCTACAGAACTCCACCCCCTCCTCCTGTCTATGATCCGAGCAGTTACACGGCTGGACAACAACGTTTTCTCTATACCAATGGCACGACCATGCCTCAGACAACTATGCCGGCGTACGCGAACCAGGTCGTTTATGTAAGTACACAAGTCACAAGTTCTTTTGCGCAACAACTCACGTGCGCGAGCTTTTCTATCATTTTGCATAATTCATCGTGCCCTGTGTCGGGAGAGAGGCTCATATAAATAAAAAAATGTTTCTTAATTTTTTTTTTAGCAACCGTTTTATCCGGCCGGTATGATGCCTTGGGGACCAACTAGTCCCGCTTATTTCGAGATGTCCAATGTCTTTACGATGAACGGAATCACGCCGCACAACACGTTCACGCGTTCGAACACAAGATATAATCCTCGAAATAGGTATGGATTTGCAATTTCATTTTCTCTTTTTCTAGATATTATGTTAGTTGAATGAATAACTTGGTATCTGAAAGCATATTTTTTTTTATACGTATACAGAAATAGACAAAGAAACGGCTCCGATCGAAGCTGCTTAATAGACCCGGCCAATCCCAGCAACAACAGTAACAACCATCACCACTATCACCATCATCATCATCACCATCATCATCAGCCGTCGTCTATGCCACCGCTGAGTAATCGTAGTTCTCATTCTCCTATGACCGGTGGTGGCAACAATAGTGTGTCCCTGAGCTCTTCTACGTCCACTTACCACGCCTCGAGTTTGCCTCCTTCGAAGCCGCTCGCCTCTTCATCCTCTTCTTCCTACCAGTCCGGCACAAAGTTCCATTCTTCGTCGTCCGCCGTGTCGTCTGTTGAACACGTAAAGGGAGCTTCCTCCTCGTTGTCCTCCGCGCAGGATCAGGACACAACTGCAGCGGTCGAGACCTCCTCCACACCCTCCTCCTCGGCGCCTTCGTTTACCCGCCACCGTATCCATCGCAGGACCAAAGATCAGGACACGAAGGTAGCAAGCGGGAACAACCATTCGCTGCCGGCGATTAAGGAATCTCCTGCCAGCGAGCGGAGGCAGCGGCAGCAACAGCAACTGTGGCAGTCGCAGTAGCGGCGTGCAGTTTGACCTCGAGGCTGCCGCCTTCCCACCCCTGCCCGGCCTCGACACCGACCACGGCAAAACGTCGATCGACGTAGGTAGCGGTGGCAGCGCCGGCACTGTCGGCATGGAGTCTTCGTCGCAGAATCGATTGTCCGATGTTGTCAAGGGTACCGCTAAGCTCAAGGCCGTTATCAAGGACAAGGAAAGTAGTGGTAACCAGCCTCAGTTGCAGCAACAGCAACAGCTCGCAGCGACTGCGCCAGCAGCGGTGAACACCGCCAGTAGATCCGCTAGTCCTGGAGCGAGTACCGGAGCAGAGGCGCAGGGAAGCGCTGCCGCATCGACGAATTCTGCGAACGCCACGCATATCCTTAGTCCGCCGACGGCCAACGAGAATACGTCGTCGGCCGACGCTGCCGCGCACAGCACCGTCGCGCTCACTCCCCCGTCATCTCCTGATAAGTGAGTGGGATTTTTAATTATACGCTCGCTCGCGGTGTAACGGTGTTTCGGGCAGTTGCGGAGAGTTGCGTTGGTTCGCGAAATTGACTTGTGCTGGATCGAATAGCGGACTGTTTGTCAATCTGCGTTGCAGATGTGTTATGATTTTTAGGGGGGTGGGGGGAAAGAAACAGATCTTCCAATGGATCTTTGATACCTTTTTATCCGACGACATAATGCATAGTTCGTCGTGAAGTGTGGAAAAATGTCTCGGTTACACAAATCGCGTTTCTTTACTTTTTTTTCCCCCGAGATTCTCTAACGATGTTGCAGCCTTTGCTTGTTCAATATGTATGAAAAAATCAAGGAACTCTATTGGAATTATTATTATTATTATTATTTTTTTAAAGTAAAATTATTATTTAGCTTTCGATTATGAAAGCGAGAAACGGCTGTCTTGTTCCAAAGTACGACGAAACTTTCCGCTCTCCCAATACACATACATACGTGTACATAGATGTATATGCGCGCTAATGCGCAAAGAGAGGGAGAAAGAGAGAGAGAGAAAGAGTTCTTGGTCCTTGAATCATTAACCTTTTATAGGACCGTTTTATTCTAATTTTATTTGTAATTCATTTTAGTTTTATCCTCTTTTAAACTAATTTCTTTATTTCTCTTTGTAATGATTTTTCTTTGGCTGAAAGATATTTACGTGATTAACGAGGTTTCGAACTTGAAAACCAGTGAACTGTATTGCCGTGTTGTCGAATCCTTGTGTTTGAAAATTACGTTTGTTGTTTTTTTTTTTTAAGTTGACAAGTGTGCTCATTCGATTTAGATTGTTATAAAGTCGCGTAGTTAAAAATTTTTGTTAAAATTAAAGGAAATATCGCGCGAGACCTTGATTGTACGCAAAGTTGAATTTAACATCTTGTTCGAGCGAACGAGCAATTTTTTTTCGCTTATGCAACCGAAAGGAAGTGAGTTTTTCGTTGGCTTTTTTTTTTTTTAGTCCTGTAAATAATTATGACGGTTTTACTACTTTGCTTTTTTGCGAGAAGGATATGTGTACAGAGTCTTAAACATTTATATTTGTACCTAATCACTGATCACTAATTATATTGACGTATAGAAAGCAAACGCGAATCGGGGTCATGTAGTAGATTCCGTTCGGACGGGGAATTCAGCTGGTCTCCGTAAACGGGTTCCTGGACGCCTTGTTGGATTTTTATACCCTTGGATCGGTGGACCGTTGTATCGTCGGATCCTCGGATTCTCCAATTCGATGTTGGATTCTTTCGTCTACCGCTCGCTGTATCTTTGGATCCTTACCTTAGACTCTCTCGGAGATCTTTAGTTTCATTCGTAAAGACTCGTCGACTCGACAACGCAAAGATCTGAGGATCCAAGGATACGCATCACGATGTACGACCTTTGCGTAGGGCCTACGTAATAGGGTATATCGTAATTTATGCCTTCAGGAATGCCGAGTTATGTTTCATTGTGTTGTGTTGTTGTTGGCTGCATTATGTGCTGTGTTTGTTTTGTAATGACGGACACGTGTTTATTTTTTTCTTCGAGCCGATCCTCCCCGTTCTAACGTTGTCGGATACTTATGACAGTCCGATCGCACGTCGATCAATTTGTTACCTGGGAGGAGGGAGATCTTTTCTTTTTCTCATCGAAAAGATATATACACATTATATATAGGTATATATATAGGAGCTGAAGCTTTCTTTCCATCGCCATAGTTAATCTCGAGTAAAAGACCGTTACTAACTGTTAATGTCCTTCGAGTTACCGCAGTAGCCTTATCCGCCTGCATTCTCGCCACTTTTTATTTCCAACGCGTATGTTTTATTGTGGAAAATTTATATGAGAACCAAGGATCTTAAGAACTGACTTGAGATTCAAAACGTAGAAAGTAGAGATTTTGGTCCCGCACAGATTTTTCTAGGTTTCCGGGACTCGGACGCATCTCTTTCCGGTCGTTCTCTAGCGAGAATGCCGATACGAAGGTGTTTTTCGTCGAGTCTCTTTGAATCCTGAAAAAAAGACGGTAACATCCTTGAATCTTCAGGTTGTTAGATCTTTGGCTGCGCGCAAGCCTTTCGCCGTTATCTTTTACCGTTTATATCAATAAATTAATTAGATGTATTCGCAATTATGATTTGCCATTTCTTCTCATCGATAATCTCATCGTTATCATCGTGCCTTTCCGATTCTGAAGTTTTAGAAACTTTTTTTTCCGTTTATATAAGGCCTTTAAATATTTTTATTTTATTTTTTTTTTTTTTTAAGGATTTTATAAGCATGCTCTATATAAATCCGGTATGTAAATAAGGATTTAAGTTTGCGGTATCATGGATTTTCTTTTAGATGCTTAGTTTTTGAGTATGTAGATTCTTTCATCCCTGGATCATTGAATCACTGGATACTATTCCGGATAGACTCTGCTTCGGTCGTCCGGCTCTAATCGATCTTGAGATTTAATAGACTTCGCGTTTCAGTTATTATATATTCAGACTTATGTGTTCTTCGAGCCTTCGAGCTGAATATACAGTACATACCCGATTTTTGGATGTCATTGTTAGACATATTTTATCTCCAGCTCTTTATTAACGTCTTTATTAACTTTCGCAAAGTCGGCTTTGCGAATTTTCTCAAGACACTTCAGAGTCCATCCCGAAGATGTCAAGGGTTTTGGTACAGGGCTAAAAAAAGATGCTCAAGTACTTGTGAATCTCGGATTGCCATAAAGCAAGAACACTTGAAGTTTTCTAAGAGTATCTAATGCAAGGACCCCGTTGAGGATCCAAGGATCTGAGCGTTCAATGATCGAGGGATCTAAGAACTATCCCTTTACGAGTACAGCACGCCGCATACCGCCGATTGAAATCAGTAGCATTAAACAGCCATTGCTAGCGCACTATACGAACGCTATATGTGTGTGCGGGAATGTATGCGGTATTATTGTGGTGTGAGATAATTCTGTTCTCTCTTGCCTCTACTGTTTTGTAGCAGATAAACAATAAAACACGTTGAATAGGGATATACGATAAACAATATTATTTTTTCAGGGTTTTTTAATATATTACGATTATTATTTGATTATTATATTATTGCTATTGTCATTATTATTATTATAAATTTTTAATATTATTAATATTATTATTAATTATTAGATATCTGTTCGGTTTCAAGTTACTCTTAAAGGCATTTTGATGATGAAGTTTCTCTAGCTCATATTATTCTAACGTTACTAGTTAAGTTACAATTCTCGTTACGTGACTGCAAAATAAATAATAATAAAAAAAAAACGGAAGAAACGAGAACACGCGGTCTCTCAGCATGGTATCTGATGGACTTCTTTGGTAATGACTACAGTTGCATTGTCAGCGATGAACTAGAAGTTAATAAACAATGTGTACACTGATGTTTGTTAATCGATGTCTTGCGACATTGCGAAAAAATCCTTTTCTCTTTTGCATATCCCTCGATCGTTGCGGGCGGTTCTCGCGCAATGAATTTTCACTTTTCGTCCCATTATCTATTCTTAAAAGACACCATTATGTTACAAATACAATCGCACTCTTTAACAATGTTCTCGTCGCCAGATTTTTTTGGGTATGCAGATTTGAATTCTGGGGATTATGGATAATTAAGCCGATTATAAACTTTTAACTTTTACCTTCCTCCCTTGGGGCAATTAAGTTTCTTTTGATTTTTTCGAAATTTCTTGAAGCATTCCCGAATCATTGGCTCGAGAATCGCCTACACGAACCGATTTTCTCATTGTGCACGAACGAAGTTGATATGCGGTGCGGGATTAACAGTCACCAGCGTGCGCGTTTAGTATTTGATGGTGCACGCAATAAAGAGAGAGAGAGAGAGAGAGAGAGAGAGAGAGAGTTCACATTACAGCACATTTATAGCTTTTAGTCGCAATGAGCGTTGATTCTAATTTCTGATCTTGAGCTACGTTTCAGATTCGCATTCGTAAATCGATGCCTGTATAAATTTTGTTACAATTACGCACGCAATGCTTCCGCGATGTGCGAGGACGTGCAACGGTCCCGGTGTGTCCAAGGATTCAAGTATATAAATATCTAACGATCTCGCGATATCTGTCGCGATAAGGGATACCTTGGGTACCCGAATTCTTAAGGACGCACATTCCCGAAGGTTCTAAAAGTCCCATATTCGTATGTCCAAGGCTGACGAGAGAATAGAGGAATATCTATCCCTGAGAATCTAAAGGATCCGGAACGAGGGTGCCTCTAGAATCTCAGGATAGCTAAGTAAGCATGTGTGTTGTTAGTTTTTTTACTATTGACAATGGCACCGCTGACAGATCTATAAAGACTGACGACTCGAACATGGTGAACGGTGTGGACGACGCTGTAGTTGCGAATACGCACCTGCCGGCAGTGGCCACGTCGACGGTAACGACGGCTACGACGACGACAACGGCAACGACGGCGACGTCAGCCGCAGCGATCACGGACGATGCCGAGACGATGACCAGGTGCGACTGTAGCAACGTCGTCGTCGTCGTCCCTCCTCCTACTGCCTCTTCACAGAACTCCCAAACGCAAACTGGAGTGGCCTCTGCCTTCCCTATAGTGAGTATCTCGCGATCTCTTGAAAGAAATTTGTTAGAAGTTGAAAATGCGCTTCGAACTCTTGAAGATCCCTAAGGGAATTCAAGCACTTGACTCTGTAGTCAAGAATATAAATGGTATGAGTTAGAAGATATGAGGGGAAGAAGATATAAAAGTTCTATGATTTAAGATGAGGAGTTTCAGGACGACAGATGGAAAATTGATTAACATTAAGAATCCAGAAAGAATTCAAGAATGCAGATTAAAGATCTAAAATCTCATTATATCTAGAAATTTATGTATACTTTATGTATAGATACATTTATATATAAGTATATTTAAATATATTTATATATGTATAAATGTATCTATACATAAAATATTAGATTACGAATTTGTAAAATTAAGATAAGAGGTTCTAAATAAATGGTTAAATAAAGATTCTAAAAGTACAAATGATAATCTTAAAATCCTTAGGATATGTTCGTGGATGATATTTATAAAATCCGATTTATATATTTTAAATCTTTCTGTGAGATTTTATTTAGAACCTCGTATTTATGGCGATTCTTATGCTCTACAGAATAATGAATATTCTTAAATAACGCGCGTTAACAAACATTTCGTGTTCTCTGCAGGATCTTACGAGGCCAAGCTATGCCCAAGTAGCACAACATTGCCGTGAGCTACCTTGTACAAAACACAAAACAGACGAGAGGGATAGAAATGTTTAAAAGCTGCACGTAAGTATTTTTTTCTTCAAACAATCTCCATAGATTTTCATTTAAAGAAGCTATGCACGCGGAGAGAAACGCGAATAAGTTTAATCTTTTGAATAATTTAATATTGTAAATGTTAGTTTCTAGTAAGAATCTCTTAAGATTATCTTATGTCCATTTTTTCCAATTAAGATTAACTTTAATCTCGGTTTAACTTATTTTTTATCTTTTTCTAGTTTTAACAATTAGAAAAAGAATAAAAAGTAGGTTAAATCTAGATTAAAGTTAATTTTCATCGATATAAATTGACATTAGTATGCTAAAAAAGTCGATAATATTAATTTGCAATTAGAGAATTCCGAAGGAATTAACAGGTATAGTTAAAAGTACACGCAATATGACGCATCTTGCAAAAGATATCAAGTTTTTTTAATAATCCATGTGTATAGTTCGTATCTAAAGAAATCTCTTTACAATGATACTTTTTTCATTACCATCCTGTATTCTCAGATCCTTAAAAAATACGGCCTGGATCCCTTCCCGGATTTTCGAGAATCCTTATATACTCTAAGATATTTTCTCAAATCCACGAAATCCACGAACCGATCCTCGACGTAAGACAATCGGTTGGAAGTGTCATTTCTTCATAAAAAAGAAACGTCCGCACTAGGTATACATTCTATTCCTTTGTGTGCCTTGAAGGTGACGACGATGAAAGAAGACACCACAAGCGGCGGAAGCAGCTTAGATATAACGAAGCAAGAAGCCAAAATCTACAGATTACCACGCGTCAACGGGGTAATTAAACGATAATTAGCTGTGCTATATGTGCTATGACGTCATCGCCATCTTCTCGGGGTCAGATCGGATCGGATTGAGAATCAGGATATCGGAGCTCGCCGCTGCTTTCACCTACCTATCTATCCCCCCGATACTCCCTTCTCAGACCGACGCCGTCACGTGCTGCAGGCGTGAGGAAGAGAGAACTTTTTACATTGTACAGTGACGTCTCGCCTACGATCAACGATCGGTCGATCGATGAATCGATCGATCGAGAAAGAGAGAGAGAGAGGGAGGGAGAGGGAGAGAGAGAGAGAGAGAGAGAGAAATTGAATGAGTGATAGTGTAAATGTGTGAAAATGTGTAAGACTCGCTGCGCACTATTATAGCGGTGCATTCGCAGGCACTACTATTATACAGGGTGATCGGAGAGTCCCGCGGGGCAATTTGTCGCCGCGGTTTGATGATGTTGATGGTTTTGCCGATATATTTTGCTTATAATCGGCACAATTGTTTTATTCGCTTTATTGCAATTTGCAGAACGCAATGATTCAATTGTAGTTTATTCGTGATTGGAGTATGTTTGAAGGATTTAAAGTCTTGAAAAATCTAAAAATTCGTTATAGGATTTAAGAATGATGATCTAAATGCACGCGTTAAGCGGACGAAAAGAACAGCCAGCCTGGCAGCGGAGGCCCGAAGACTCGAAGCGAGCTTGACGTTCGGTTACCGGCACGCCAATGAGAATTATCAGGCTGGCGAAAAGAGAGATCGACAAGAGGAGCAACTGGGGATCAGAACATGTAAAAAAGTTGAGAATCTGATATTTCACACGCGTATAAACAAAAATCGAGATCTGCATTGAATGAAAATAATTCAGTTGATCAAATTTCGATTTCTGAAGTATATACCTTTTTGAAGTCGCAGATTTTCGACTTTTTTCGATTTTTTGTTCCTCGAGTCGCGCTCTTCGAGCTTTTATTACCGATCTTTATACTCTTATGAGTTTCAATATAGACGATATAACACAGTTTTGAGTGTACCTAATAATGTTTGATAAGCTTTAGTTTTAAGACTTCGTTAGTAATTGGTAAGGATTCTTAATTAATAACAAATATAATATAGATCTAAAGAATTTACGAATCTAAAAATTCGAGTTATACGAGATGTAAATGATTGTCTAGAATTATGCTTCGGATAAACGCGGAAGTGTATTACGACGTGGCGGCATTTTTTTTCTTTTTTAAAACGGTTTTTCTCTCGACAGCACCAAGCGCACGGCTGCGCGACTTCCCGATCACCCGGTACATCGCGCAAGAGAAGAGTATTGTTATATATCGTTTTTTGGTTCTGTGATTGAGGTACATATTTGTTAGCTTGTAAAAAGACGCGTTAAAGAGATAAGATTATATTACTCTTTTAAAGGGAAAAACCCCTTCCCCCGCCCCTCCTTCGCGTGCAGAGCCGTAATGTTATAACCGGGAAAAAACACACATGTCTATTAGATATATAAATATAATTATATATATTTGTGCCAAAAAAAAGAACATTGCTTGACGAAATCTCCCGAAACGTGCAACGAAGTGGACGCCGAAATCAACTGAGATTCTCGCCAAGTAGAAAGCGGTGTGGAATCCCCCCCCCAAAAAATTCCGTTCTCTTCCACGTTCCTCATCTTAAAAAAAAAAAAGTTAAAAGTAATAAGAGGGGAATGAAGAGATTGTATTTTATAAACGGAGGAAGTTATGACAATGTGTACGAGATTATGCGTGGTTTAAAGGACGTTACCGATGATGAATGATGATGATTAGGAGGAGGTGAGGGAGGAGGACGATCGAAGCGTACGAATTCGTATTTTTATGCGGTTGAAGCGTGTGAGAAGCTTTATTGCGGAGAAAATCGGCGGTGATACCGGATCTGTAAAGTTAACACAGGACGAAGAGTGAGTTCGCACAATTGAGGAATGATCTTGGAAGATATTGCTAGCGCATCTGTCATAAGAAATACTTTGCGTTTTACAATGTAATCGCAATTACAATAATTAGCGTTTTAATCAGCGGCAATGATGCGCAATACCGTGTTGCGTATCGTAATACGCAAGACGTAAGTGACAAAAAAAAAGATCAAAATTCTTAGAGAGTGTATATTATAATGTGCTTGACGAAGTCTCTCGAGATAACGCGACGAAGCGGATACACGGAATTAAGCATTAGTCTCCCGTCTTTAAGCACCGCACATTGGTTTGCATTAGATATTTTTACGTGTACATATGTATTATATAATTTCTCTCTTGCCTTGATTATTCCTCAATTTGTTCAGGTCCACTTTAAACGCGCTGACGTTTAAAGTGGATTTAAATTCACTTCCGCTACTCGAATCCTGCAATTCAAGATCCTCGAGACCAAGATTTTTCGGATCTCCCCCGAGAATCTTCCTCTGAAGTTTCGCACTTCAAAGCCTCGTCATGGATTCCGTCTCGATTCCATCCTTGTTCCATCACCGTCATCACCACCACGGTTTCCTCGCTTTTCTTGTCCCATTTCTTTCCGGACAACGAGAATCTCTGAGAAACTTCCTCCTAATTTTCTTTCTGACAACTTTCGGGCTCGCGTGTTGCTTCGAGACAGTCCCATTCTCTTCTCTCCTCGATTTTTCGTTTCTTTTTTTATTTCTTTCTTCCTTAGCAATTCCACGCCAGCTCTCCCTCGATCGCCAGAGATCCATGCCCAGTTTTCTACCCATCTCGACAACGCAAATCTCTTGAAGGATGTGTGCCGCAGTTTTATCGACAACTTCCTGGATCTGTGCGTTGTTTCGTGAGATGGGCCGATATTTCAATCCTCGTTCTCATCGCGATTCCATCCCTATATTTTCTCAGCTTTTCAATCCCATCGTCCGATTGTGATTCCGTTTACTCTTCCGTCTTGTTCGCCACAGTGATGCTCGCGAGCGAGCATCGGTTCAAATCACGGTGGTCATCGTCGATTCCGGGGACTATCGGGAGCGACGACTTCCGATTTGCGTGAAGTTCGATTCCCCGCTTTTTAACTAACCGCCCATTTATACTCTTCGCTGCGTCGCGATCAAACTTTTTTTTTTGTTAGACTTCTTTTTATTCGACCGTCATGAGGTGCACTGAGACGTTTAGGAATCTTAGGGTCACGTTTTTATTCGGCCAAGAGAGAGGGAATGAGAGAGGGAGAGAATGAACAAGAAATGTGCGCGAGAGAACATGCTAATTCGAAGTAGCTAGTGTTGCGAAAATCGGGACGACTAATTGAGCACGCATTTAAGTGCCTCAAAGTATGTTGTATATTATTGATTATCTATTACCACTATTAATATTAATTAGTACTATTGATTGCTCTATTATATTATTATCATCATTATTTTATTATTATTATAAGCAGGAGCTTTTGGCTTTAGGTGTTACGATGATGCATATGTACCTACACACAGACACAGACACACACTATAGTGAAAAAAAAACGAGAAAAAGGATGCGAGAGAGAAAGAAATAGAAAGGACATTATTAACAAATATATATATGCATAAAATATATATCTTATATGTATATACAGGGTGTTTCTCAGGAACCCATGGGACAAACTTGATCATATAATATTGCCAGATGTTATGCGTAATGCTGTCGTACGACCGATTGCCTACCTCACAAGCGGTGAACAAGAATGCGTAGCTGCTCAAGGACGCGTCGGAAGACACGGGTTTTTTAACAAAAATGATTTTCTTGGTGAGACCACGCTCTAAACTTTGTCCCATGAGTCCCTAAAATTTATATATATATATATATATATTATATATATTATATAATATATTTATATATATATATATACATTTTATAATATGTATGTATTATATATGTGTATATATATATTTTATGCATATGCACACTCTGTATACTTATTATATATTTGTTGATGATTACACGTATGCGAGTTTGAATTGACGATGTGTAACGAAAAAAAAGGCATATAAAGACGAAAAGGACGAAAAATCGATCTCCTGCGAATAGGGTGCAACAAGGATGACGTTGTGTCGACGTACATAAGTACTGCTATACTTTGAACTTACGATGCTGCCGTTTCATTTATACAACACATACAACACAGGGCGTTTTCAAAATAGGATTGTCAGCTGTTTCTGTTAATATTGAGTTGAATAAATCAAATAAACGATATGGACAAATGTCGACTCTCAGAGGATCGTATATCGTGCCGGCAAGACATTCCCCTGGATTCTTGTGATTTCTTACGGGACTAACGAGATTGATCGCGCATTGGAAAATATTCATATATATATGCGTTGATGTTATATTGTTGAACCCTTCAAAAATTCTCAGATTCAATTCGTGTACTTTCGAACCACTTGAGAACCAGAGATCATTAAAGATCATAGAAACTCGTAGGCGGTGACTAAGCGTTGGAATTTCCAAGATCCATCACTTCCGTGAACGATACGTCAAATATAGTCTGATAATAATGAAAACTACGTGTGCTGTCTGTTATGAATACTGTGATGACCAGCAAAACGCTATAAATTCTAAAGACGCTTCAACAGGAGCTCGTCGGAAGGCCCAAGTATACGAGCAACGTCCAGGATAATAAATTTCAATCAAAAAACTGCTAATAAAGGAAAAAAAATCAGAGATAATTCGAAGAGTTGCGAAATTGCTGTGAATTCGAGCGATTTAATCGTGCAGAATCGCCCGGGATTTCCCGAGGTCGCCTAAGAACCGGGAGATGATCTTTCGCCGCGCGCGATTCTCTGGAAATCGCTTAACATAATATCTGGTCGTCGTCCGTTGCGTATTTCTGCGAGAAAGAGAGAGAGAGAGAGAGGCGTATACATATACATATATACATATATATCCCAATTTCCTGGGAGGCCAGAGAGAAAATGATCGATCGTCGATCGTCGATGAACCTGGCGCGCCGGACTCTGGGGCAGTGCGGATCGTTTCAATTCGCACACGTTGTGCTCTGGGCGAGTCATAAAGCGCGTTTCGTTAAGGATATAATGTACGAGAGGCGATATACAAATTATATATGTATATAAAATTTGTATATCGTGTATATATACATGTACACACACACACACACACACAATTTTTTTTTTACGAACCGCGCGTGGTTCTCTCCGGGAATGTGGTTTTGCTTCACCGCCACTCCAACGATGTAGTAAAATATATTCAATGTATATATATTATATACGCATATGTATACTACTACTACTACTACTACTACTACTACACACACATATACACATACACACACGGATAGGCTAAGGCATCAATTATTATACATACGTTTGATGTATGTGTGCGTAATGTAATGTCGTGATGTGCGTTTCACGATCCTATATTGCGATTTGCATCGCTGACTCTCGTGTACGCGGATTCGTAAAGGACGAAGAAGAGAGAAGAGAGGAAAAGAAAAAAAATAGCGTAATCGCGCGCGCCTTTGTCACACATTACACATACACGCGAGCGACTCTTAACGACTCTGTCAAACGACCTCGTTTCGATTTCCTTTTCTTGGATTAACACGGGTTCTTTGGTTCTCATTTTTTTTCCGTTTATCCTTTTCCTCCTCTATATTCTCACGTACACGCGTCTCGTTTTGTTGCTTTCCGATATTTGTTATATACGTGCACGTGGAGGCAAAAAGCGCGGTGTAATTGTATAGCTGGCTGATGTAATAAATTAGACCGAGGGGATCTAATGATGTGTGCTACGGATATTAATCGCGAGAGACAAACAGATGGTGCGAAAAAAATAATAGCTCATATATAATTGACAGCGTTTCTTGATTGAATCTTAAACGAGTTAGAATAAAGAAACAACGAGAGAGAGAGACAGAGAGAGAAGGAGAAAATTAAGTAAGATATTGCGAAAGTACTTTGACCGTTAATTTAAGCGCATTACGGCTAATTGTGTGCTATTTATGTGATTTTTATAGATCCACGCTGAATTACGAGTTTTTAGTCCTAGTAAAACTGAGCTTTCAGATCCAGGTCGTCGCCCTGGGTCTGCCGAGACCCGGGATCTTTTTTAAGTGAAATCCTCGAAAATTCCGAGTAAATTGGCGTGTCGCCATAATAATGAGGGTTCTTCGAAAAAAATATATATATTGCACCGCGTGAGAGTGATAATGAAACGTACCTCGATCTCGTAATTTGTCCATCGGGATCGAGCGCGTCGCGGCGAAACTCTCTCTAACGATCGTGTCGATTAATTATCAAACGGGAAAAGGAAAATACAATAGCAACGTTTCGTTGACGCATCAGGATAAGCTGTGATTATATAAAAAAAGAAAGGAAAAAAAAATAACGGAAACAGAACCGAGCAGGAGCAGGACGCAACAGGATGTGTATTCCTAGAAAGTCTGATTTTGTAAACTATTCTACGAGGAAAACACTTGTGTATTATATATACTATATATATATATGATATGCGATATATATGATATGATATATGATATGATCTATGACGTTTGTTTATTACTATGTAAAGTGACAGATTTCGAAATTAAACATTAATTACTGTTAATCGCGGCGTTTTGAATTTACTCTTTTTCTTTTCTTCATCCTGGGAAGGATCGTGGGAAAGAGTGAGAGCGGAAGAATGTCAAATCTCTGCGAGGGCGCAGGGCACAATGGACATCCGAGTTTTACGAAACGTTAAAAAAAACATTCGTATTTCCTCACCTCTGAACTCCTCAGATCGTGTTAATATTTAAACAAAATAATTTACACGTCACTTACAGAGCTAGCGCGATAAAAAAATAAGTTAACATTCGTTGAAACAACATTATACATTTATGTCTAACAACAACCTTTTGTGCTCGCACTCGCGAGTCTCTCGGCGACGTGACACTCGATTTTCTCACACTTAATTTCTTGCTATATAAGACAAAGGGAATTTACTTCTTGCGGAAAATACTCGGCATGCCGGGCGATCCGGTTTTCTGTTGAAAGATCTTGCTCATCTTTTGGCGCATGTCCTCGACACCTTGGCCGACATTCACCGTCGCCATCGACAGGGACAGCCCGGAGCTCGTCGAGAGTGTCCTGGAGCGAAGATAACTTTTTTACAAACGTTTAGACATTTTACGTATAGGATATATAATGTTATGATATATAATGTTTCTAGAAAAGTATTCTGCACGTCCAAAAGATATCGAAATTTAGAAATCTACCAAATCTATGAATTATTGCAACCGTAGATTACAATTAGTAATCAAGTATAAAATTTCTTATATTTCTTTATCTGTATGTTTCATAATTATTAATTCATCATTCATTATAAATACGATCAGATATATTTATGCATAGTTATTTTTGTTCATTACCTATCTATTGGCTTTGGTAAGTCCTGCCTGGACTCCGCTTCTCTAAGCAACGAACGCACCGCGTCTTTTTGCTGAGGTAGGCATTGATTTACCAACGTCTCGAGATGCCTCAGTCCCGGCAGTACTACTCCGGAAACGCATTGACTACTTAACGGACAGTAAACCAGCACAGAGTACGCCTCCACCAGACGTTTACTAATTCGATCTTGCGGCTCTGTTGAAGCGCGAATGAGGCAATCGTCGATAAGTGCGTCGCTATTACTGCAATTAACAATAATTCAGTATGACGAGATACATGTGTAATAATAATGCACAGAAACATAAAAAAACCAATGTCTTATCGAAGTTGAAATTGAGAGTTTTATTCCGTTCTCTATGTATTCAAGAGTTTATCTTTCGAGTTACATAAAGGATGTATATTATACAGGAATAACGTACTGTCTTCTATGTAATTCTGCGGACAGGTGGGATGCGATGACCTGCGAACGTGGATACTAACGAAGTTGCCAAAATTGGAGAGAGTTCCTGAGGATCCTTCGCGATCGTTTCCAACGTTAAACGTGCTTTATCACGTGCTTCCCTCACCTTGCACTCTGTTATTATACGGCCTAGGGTAGAGATTGCAGCGCAACGCACGTCACTAAAGATATTTATTCGATTATTGCATAATGTAAAATGAGAGATATCAATAATCGCGCGAAATATTGACTGATCATATATATTTTAAAGTAAATAATTTTATACGAGTCGTGCGTCTGTGGGATCTTGGAATCTACATTGTCAGGCAGGTAGATAGAAATTTATAACTTGAATTTATAGCTATACTAGCATTTAAAGGAATTCGGAGCAATAAGCTTTTATAAAGAAAAACTAGTGACGCTAAGGATTCATGATATTCAGATACATGCATGCATAAGGTAGAGAAGGGTCTCTCACACTTCAGGATCGCTGGCGAGTGTTACGATGGCTGGTACGATCTTGGCGTTTGCTAGTCGATCCGAATG